>APFE031270710.1:172538-189087 GCA_000404065.3 Pinus taeda | reverse complement strand
CTCAGTGGTGCCGGGTTAGGACAGGAATTCTAGGCAGAGGCGGTGGATACTGCATGTTACTTGGTCAACAGGTCACATTCATCAGCGTTGGAGGATAAGACTCCACAAGAAGTATGGACTGGTAAGAAACCCTCTCTTTCACATCTGAGGGTATTTGGATGTGATGCATATGTACATGTTCCAAAGGAGAAACAAACCAAGTTGGATAGTAAATCTGAAAAGTGCAACTTTATTGGATATAAGGACAGTTTAAAGGGTTATAAGCTTTGGAACCCAGTCACACGGAAGGTTGTGTACAGTCGAGATGTGGTGTTCAGAGAGGTGAAATATGTTATTAAACATGAAGTCCAACCAAAGGAACCTATGAAGATAGAGCTTGAACTAAGGAGGAAGAATCGGACTCTGTAGCAGAGGAGGAATCAGAAGATGAAGAGCCACAAACTCTGGCTGTGAGAAGATCAGTTCGAGAAAGAGGGCAGCCAGAAAGGTATAGTCCATCTGCTTTCTGTTCAAACTTTGCTTTGTATGTTACTGATGATGATCCCAGAACTGTGAGGAAGCAGTGGATTCAGAGGATGGAAAACTCTGGAAAGAGGCCATGGTTGATGAAATGGCATCTTTGCACAAAAATGAGGCTTGGGATCTGGTGGAGTTGCCGGCTGGAAGGAAACCCATTGGCAGCAAATGGGTGTTCAAGAAGAAGACAAATGCAGAAGGGAAGGTGGAGAAATACAAAGCTCGGTTGGTAGCAAAAGGTTATTCCCAGGTGCCGGGAATTGATTTTGGTGATATTTTTTCTCCTGTTGCCAAGGTAACTTCTATTAGATTACTTTTATCTGTTGCTGCTGCCTTTGATTTTGAGGTAGAACAGATGGATGTGAAGACAGCTTTTCTTCACGGGGATTTGGAAGAGGAAATCTACATGAAGCAACCTGAAGGCTTTGCGGTGAAGGGTAAGAAAGAACTGGTATGCAAGTTAAAGAAGTCTCTGTATGGTTTAAAATAGTCACCAAGGATGTGGTATCAAAAATTTGATACATTTATACGGGGACTTGGCTTCACCAGAAGCAAAGCAGATCATATTTTAAATTAAGTGGTGACCGTGTTATTTATCTGGTATTGTATGTGGATGATATGTTGCTGGTTGGAAATGACAAAGAAATTATCCAGGATTTGAAGACCCAATTGTCTCCAAATTCGACATGAAAGATCTCGGTGCTGCAAACTATATTTTGGGCATGGAAATTAAAAGAGATCGGGCAAAGAGGAAGCTCTGGTTAAACCAGAGGAAGTATGTCGAGACAATATTGCAGGATAGTAAACCGGTGAAGGTTCCTATTCCTGTAGGTGTGAGGTTATCTGTTGAACAGTGTCCCAAGACACAAGAAGAGGAAGAGGACATGTCCCGTGTTCCATATGCAAGTGTAGTCGGTAGCTTGATATATGGAATGGTCTGTACTAGACCAGACATTGCACATGCAGTGGGAGTATTGAGCAGGTTTATGTCAAAACTAGGGAAGGAGCACTAGACAACGGTGAAGTGGGTTTTCAGTTATTTGTGTGGCACTAGTGATTATGGTTTGTGCTACCAAGGAAGACGAGGATTTGACAGAGTGTTGGATATTCATGGCTTTGTTGATGTAGACTGGACTGAAGATCTAGATCAGAGAAGATCTACAAGTGGGTATGTGTTTAACCTATTTGGAGGTGCAGTCAGTTGGATGAGTAAGAAACAATCTGTAGTGGCACTATCAACTACAGAGGCAGAATACATGGCAGCGACTCATGCAAGCAAGGAAGCAGTTTGGTTGCAGAGATTGTGTTCAAGTATGGGGTTAGTACAGGGAGCTATAAGGATAGACTGTGACAGCCAAAGTGCAATTTTCTTGGCAAAGAACCCTGCTTATCATTCAAAGACAAAGCACATTGATGTTCAGTATCACTTTGTGAGGGATATGATAGAAGACAAAAAGGTGTTGCTGGTAAAGGTGGACACTTTGAAGAATACTGCAGATGCAATGACAAAATTTGTGAGCTGATAAGTTCTCTTGGTGTAGAGAAACAATGGGTGTTTCAGGGCTCGAAAAATGACTAAGCTCTCCTATGGAAAGAAAAAAACAAGTGGGAGATTGTTGGGTTGTGTTATATTCTTTCCATGACTAATCTACGTAGTGAACTGGGGGGCGGAGCCGCCCCTTCGTTGCGCCGATTGCACAGCGGGGGTGGAAGCTCCCCCTGTCTGGGGGGTTTGAGGGGGCGGGTAGCCCCCCTCTACGGGGTCTGGCACAACACCCCAGGAAATTTTTTTTTGGACCCTATATTAGGTTGGGCGAACCTACCTATGGTTTTTCGGTCCATGGTATTGGATGCTTCGGCATGTATAAATATGTATTGTAACATTGAAAGGAACATAATGAAAAATCAAGCTGGTAGTCCCGGTTTTGGGATCCAGGGGAAAATCTCTGTGCATATATGTTTTATGTGTTATTCTCTCACATTGTTTATTTTCTTTGTTTTAGAATTCGTATGCAGGCAATTTCTGTACAGGGTTAAAACCTACAGAATATCGCAATCGGCAGTGTGTAGTAGGGCATGGACTTTCGGAAACTGCGATAGCCAAACATGGGAGATTTATGGAATGAATTTTATAATCCCGTCGGGTCTAGGATTAATTGCATATCGTAACCGGTGTTTGACAAGAGTATGTACTTAATTTTTATAATCTCGTCGAGTCTGGTCTAATTGGTATCGCAATGGAATTTGGAAAAGGGGTCTTGAGCCTTTGAAACTTTATGTTACTTGAGATGCAGGGAAGTCTTTTCCTTTAAGATAAGTTAGAGTTTACGGGGAAGCTACGAGTTCAAGATTATAAAGAATAAAACCTTTGGGAATTAGAACTCCGACTATTTTGTTTTTTAATCAAATAACCCCTATTGTTTATTATTTAAGGTTTTTAAAAGCCTAAGAATAAGACTTGGTTCCGGGGAACATTTAATTTGGTTTTTTTTTGGATAATAAAGGTTTAATATTTGGGTTTTAATTAAAAAGCCTAAGTATTAAACTTTTATTATAAGATTTTTTTAAATTTGAAGGGTCCCTATTTTGATATAATAAATTTCATAGGAAATTTATAATATATTAAAATGGGGGGTGTTGAACAGTACAACAGTCTTTAAAAATGGTTGGGAGCTATTTATATTTTGGTTACCGATTGACGATACATGTTCTTGGGTTCTAGAACTGACTCAGAGTCATGTCGGTTTTATGGCCTTTAAGGGTACTTGTTAGTCTTAAGAGCAACATCAGATCTTAGAAGCCTAGAGCTGAGATCATTCCTAGCTAACCATATGGAACCTTGGAAGTTGGGCATTGCTAAGGGATTTTGAGGTGCAGAGAAGGGGTGTTCCACTTGGGTGCAGGTTTTGAGGTGAAGCGTAAGCCTTTGGTTGGAGTTGTGACTATTGGGTTAGTAACTTGGTCGATGATGTACTGTTTTTTCTGGTTTATACCATTTTCTATGGAGTTGCAATCCCAGCTTGGGGGTGACCTGTGGTTGAGATTTAATGACTGGGTGGCACATGGAGAGCCCACAATGAGTTGGACTTATTTTTCTAGATAAGTGTTCATGTTTATGTGTTGTGTTGAATGATGAATTATTTTGAAACCCTAGTTTCAGGGTTTCATGTTAAATGCCTTTAATTATCTTGTATTTACAATTTACTATAAAATTTACTATATTTATGTGCTATTTTGTTATAACCTAGTTGGGTTTTAGTATTTTTTTGTATGTATTCCACTATGCATATTTTACCTATCATGTATAGTTTTTGTTTAATGTGTGAATCAATGGCTTCATGTGCCATTCTATTTAACTTATGAGCATTTTCTCATAACCCTTTTATGAGTTTTTGTGCTAAATATAATTGTTATGTATGTCTTCAAAATTATGCTGCGTAAACCCTAATTAATATGTGACTACTGATGGCTAAAGTACTGTGTTGATTTTTCGCTAACTATACATGTTTTTAATGGATTCAAAGTTAGGCTTAATACCCTAGGTGCCAAAATTACAATGGGTTTTGTACAAAATTACAGAGGCATTGGTAGTGAGCTAGGGTTTAATAACTAGAACTAGGTATTATAAGCTTCAACTCGAACATTTGGTGAATTATTTGGTAACTTTTGGTTTATAGGTTAGTAGTGGTGCTCGGTTAGGGGCCAAGGACATTAAAGTGTGGTATCAAAATGAGCTTACAGTACTCATCTTGCGAGGGCCAAAGATAAAGAGTAAGGGAAACATTTTGAGAATGTTTTCCAACTATTCGATAAAATATTTAAAGAGGAGATTTCACTTCAACCCAATTGACTTTGGACTATTATGGACATTGGTGATATAAAGTGGTCAGGTTATGTGAATACAATGCTGCTAGTACCGTAGCTTTTGGACTTTATTTTGATGGTCCTACAGTGGTCAATGATGGCCAAAGAGTTTTTTTTTTTTTTTTTTTTTGTGTGTGTGTGTGTGTGTGTGTGTGTGTGTGTGTGTGTGTATTTGTGATACAGTGATATTTGTGATATATCAAACTAAATATTATGTGGCATTCTTTGTGACACCAATTATATCTATGAGGTTTACACATAAATGTGGTTTGCACAAAATTACAAAGGCATTGGCAGTAAACTAGGGTTTAATAACTAGAACTAGGTATTATGTGCTTTCACTGGAACATTTGGTGAACTATTTGGTAAATTTTGGTTTATGAGTTAGTAGCAGTGCTCAGTCGAGGGAGAAGGACGTTAAAGTGTGGTATCAGAACAATCTTACGTATTGGGCCTACACGGGCCAGAGATAAAGAGCAAGGGAAACAATTTGAGAATGTTTTCTAACTATTCGATCAAATATTTAAATAGGGGACTGCACTTCAACCCAATTTATTTTTGAATATTATGGACATTAGTGATATAGAGTGGCCCGGTTTATGTGAATACAATGTTGTTGGTACTGTAGACTTTGGACTTTCTTTTTATGGTCCTATCGTGGCCAGAGATGGCCAAAGGATTTTATATATGTGTGTGTGTCTATATATATGTACATGCATATAAATATATGTATATGTGTGTGTGTGTGTTTGATATAGTGATATTTGTGATATATCAAACTAAATATTTTGAGACATTCATTGTGACACCAATGATGTCTATGAGGCCGTTGAAACTACGTCATAGTCGAGTGGCTACAATAGGACTCAAGTGAGCAGTTTCCATAACAATCAACTATGATTAGTAAGCTTGCATGCACAACACTATATGGAATGAGTTTATTTGAAAGAGTGGACATGTTGGGACACCTAGTCAATTTTCTTCATATACAATATCGGATGTATCCTTCAATTAGTCTTTTCCCAAATGTTGAATTCTATGGAAATTGTCTCATGAATGGTATGATCATTGAAATGGAACTAGATGAATATTCACATCTCAAGTTTGAAATGCTTTTATAAATGTAACATATGGAAATGAAGAGTATGAAGATTTTGGGAAGAGTAAGAGGAATCTTATTGAGATTTTTGTTGTAGTATACATACTTTCTAAAATTTACAAAGTTTGTTCTTCTAGAGGCAACTGAATAATAAGTGTTGGTGTGACAACACCTTATCATGCTCAAGTTCTTCACCTAGAGAGAAGGTTGATGGGGAAAAAATTGAAGAAATGTTCATAACAAGTGTTGATTAGGACCTTGAAATAGTAACATACTTTCATCACAATTTCCATAGATTAGTCCCTATATGAAAAATGTTTGTATTGCAAATATATTAGGAGTGGACTTATATCATGTGAAGAGACAGGTCGAATATATTGTTGTAAATAATGAAAAACTAATATAGTGTGGGGAGAGATATTTTCAATTGTCTATTGGGACTTTGTGGTTGAGGAAGTCAATGAAAGATTGCAAGAGTCCATCCAAATTTCTTTGGTAGATTCTTCTCCTCAATGGCATGTTAGCACAGAATTTATAACTAGTATTTTGGAGCGATGCATTGGAACAATTGTACAAAGTAAATTGGAAGGTGGATAGCTTTCTAATCCTTCATATGTTTCTCTTATTGCAACCATGGTAAAGAAGAATTTATTTTCTTAATATCCTTAAAACAAAATTTTAAAAAGATGTGTATAATAATACGTAATATATTTTATGTATAATATTATGTGTGTGTGTGGGGACCTATGTCATAGTGGGGCTTGGCCTCGGTTATAAATCAAAATCTTAAAAAGATGTGTATGATAATACATAATATATATTATGTATAATATTATGTGTGTGGGTTGACCAGTGAAGTGGCAACAACAGATTGTTGAGGTGGCTAGGCTACATCAATGGGAAGGTGACATTGACAAGTGTCCTAAATCATGGATATGTGGATGATCAAGTGATGTAATTGATAAGGTGATGGGGCAAATCGAGTTTTAAGCCTAGGGAGAAATTGAAGAGAGCAATTTCATTTCTCAGAGCCATAACTTTTAGCTTGGAGGTTAAAATTGGGTGTATAAATAGAGAAAAGAAATTTGTTTATGAGAAAAACACAACCATCCACATATAATTTTGATGCAAGGAAAAAATTATATTAGAATCTTAGGAGGAAGTTGATGTAGGAAAATTGACTTTTTTTGCAAGTTCTAGTTTTTCTATTTCTTGGAAGTCAATGCACTATTGAAATCGAGGTGTCCATACACCTTTTCTCTTTGACATATTGGTGCCTACCGTAAATTATTATCACTTATTTCAACTACATCCATAAACTAGTAATCCCCAAATGGCCACACATACCTTTAACCACTTCTTAATCATGATCATTTTCTTGAGTTCCTTACCAACACACAAAACATGACCCTAATTCAATGTTGAATTTATTCAGCGTTGAATACCCATATGACTCCTTCCCAAATAACTCTCTTGATCTGGTTCTCTGATCCTGCAATAAAACAAACACACAAAATATCTGTGCATGTATCAAAATCTTCTCACTATTGAAATTGTCTCAAATTCTATAATAGGAATTGCTTCCTTCATATGATAGGTTTCCACTATCTACCATTTATTCTGAATTCATACATTCAAATTGAAATTACACAAATCCTGGAGAGACAATCATGTAATGAAAACTTCATTCCATTAACATAATATGTGCATACATCTACTCAAAACCTCTCCTTCCTCTCTATGACCCGATTTCACATTCATTTCACCATATTCTCTTTTTTCTCATACTTACTCTCTTTTTATATTGCCCGTAGGCTTACAATAGATAAAAGTTTGAAGCATCAAAGATTTTCTAGATCCTAAAATCACTCCATAAATCACCCATAAATCACTCCACAAATCAGATTTTCTAAATCCTAATATCCCTCAAGTTATCCCTAGAATCACTCCATAAATCTCTCATGCTTTCTATGATAATTAAAGAAACTAAAATTATTTATAATAAGGAATTAATTCCTTCTCCATGTCAAAAGCCCCTTTAGAACTTTGTCTCTAAAAACCTTTGATAGTTTTGGGAGTGAGAATGCTCTTGCATCAGACTCCAAAAGTAGAAAAATTTATGGCTTTTTAGTCATAAGCCTTTGAAGAACCAATCAACCTGGATCCCACATCTTTTTTTGTAGTTTTCCATACATTCTTCTTTCAAAATATTTCACAGTCAACTGAATTTTATTGTTGACTATCTCTTGCCTTTCACTTTATCCTCTTTTGGGATTCTTCTTCATAAGTGCGCACAACTCATTTATCTCGATATTGAACTCATCCTTATGTCTACAAATGTTGTCCATTTGTAAATGTATCTTCTCTTGGATAAGAGTATCATAATTCTTATCCCACTCTGCTTCGACATATATCTTCCAAAAGATGCTTAATACATTTATAGGCCTTGTTCACTATTGTTCTACAATAGATTTAGTATTGTTTTATTCAGAATTCTCCATCCCAATTTCATATTTCATCTCGATAATAATTTATTACTTGAGTTTTCCTTTCCCTTGCTGAAAATTACTATTGCTATTTTCCACAGTTTGTTGCATTTACTCTTCATTTATGTCATTGTTGTATGGAACTTTGATCTTCTCCTCCTCTTAAATTGAGTCTATAAACTCTTTGTGGTTTTCTTCACCTATCCCGGCTATTATCCATTCCTCTAAAAAACCTCATTTCTTCATCAAATTCGTTAAACATTAAATTTGAATGTTTAACTTGAGGTCTTATCCCATATTTAAGAAATAGTTTAGCTTCTATTTCTCTAATTACAATCTCATGTTCAGCATCACTTGGTATGCTTGCATTCTCATAATTAAATTGTAAATTATGATTTACCTCAGCTTTCTCAAATGATGTAAATACATCTTCACTGCCAGGGATGCGTGACCATTTCTCTTGTTTGGTTGTAATTTATTCTCTTGGTTTGGGTCCTCTTAGAAATGTTTCAAACAACTCTAAGTCCTCATCATACTTCATAAGAATTTCATCTGAATTATTTGTCTTATCTTTCCTTTGACTGTCTCCACTAGTCAAATTTTCCCTATTTTCCAATAGGTCCTTGCAATTGCATACCAGCAATTTCATTAATGACTTTTACATGATCATTTCTCTGATTATACTTAATAGTCAATTCTGCTTCATCTCCTCTAGTAACAAAAAAATTATTATTTTCTTTAGTTATTCATTTGTAAAGAATATTTCTATCATCTTCATCAATCTTAGTGACAACTTCAAATGACAATCCTTCTTCATTACTTATGCAACTTGCAAACATACAAAAATTGGCAGTTTTAAAAACAAAAATCTTTTTAGCCTCATTTGATGCCTCTGTCATCAAATCCTCATGTTTATCTTCACTTTCCAACCACTATGAGATTCTCAACTAGTCTCCTATCAACATCGTCATCACTCTCTCAAAGTAATGATCCTTGTTCAAGTTCACAATAGTGAACTTCTCCTTCAAAAGTTATCCTTTGCATTAGCTCAACTCTAATATTTTCATTCCTTAACTGATAATTCATCTTATTCCTTAGTTTCACCTATAACCAATTCCATTTCACTCTCCTATGTAGAGTCCATACATATCCATGGTCTTCTTCTCCTTTCTATAACAATTCTTTCATCACCTCAAGTTGTACTTTCATAGCAACTATTTCTCTATCAAGTTTGTCATGACTTAATTTCCTATAGAATCCATTAGAACCTTTCATATGACCATTAGTAGTCATGCTCATATTTCCTTTATGATCTTCCTCTTGCACATTATGGGTTGTAGTCAAGATTATGTGACAAACTGGCTCCATCAGCCTATCATTGAATATCTTAATAAGATTTTCCATTTCCAAGTCTTCTATAGTATTTATGCTAATTCCCTCCTCTGGAACCTTCTCTAGAGCACTCCTCACTCTTCTAGCTTCTACACTCATCTAGCTCACCTCTTTGATAACTTCACTTGTCCTCCTTCTTTCCAAATTTCAGCTAGAACAAGTTCTTTGCCACAAGTGTCCAAGAACATAAACTATTCTTGATTACAATCATTCTACTGTAAGAATTTCTACCTCTGCTACTTGTCATCAATAATTTACTTCAGAAATTTAGTGAAAAAACAAGACCACTTTACTTTGTGTTCAACTTCATGTGAACATGCACAATGTTGTTTATGTTTCTTCCAATGTCCTTTCACATCCACAAAACATTTTATTTTAAATTTTCTCATCAAGACCAATTTTTTCTACACTCATCCAAGTAAATTTCCTTCCAATGAACTTTAGCATTCGTTCTGCATAGATTTTCAATTTATATAGTCATCAATATAGATTGCAAACAAAATAATTCACCTCAATTAGATTTCTCAAACCTTTGATGTTGCAAGCTCTGAATTTCTCCTCCAAACAACATAACTGCTCTGATACCACTATGATGTAGGGAAATTGACTCTTCTTGCAAGTTTTGACTTCTCTACTTCTGGGATGTCAATGCACTACTGACATCAAAGTTCCCATACACCTTTTCTCTTTGACACATTGTTGCCTACCATTAATTCTAGTCACTTATTCCAGCTACATACATAAAATGGAATTCCCCAAATGGTCACACATACCTTTAGTCCCTTCTTGATCATGCCCCTTTTCAAGAGCTACACTTACCAACACACAAAATAAAACCGCAATTTCATGTTGAATTTATTCAACTTAGAGTACCCATATGACTCCTTCACATAGAACTCTCTTGATTTGATTCTATGATCCTGTAATAAAACATTTTTTATTTTTTTTAATCTATGCATGTATCGAATTCTTCTTGCTATTGAAATTGTCTCAAATTCATATAATAGGAATTACTTCATTCATATCATGTATTTCCACTATCTACCATCTATTCTGAATTCATACATTCAAATTGGAATTACACAAATCATGCAAAGACAATCATATAATGAAAATTTCATTTCATTAACATTATATGTACATACATCTACTCAGAACATCTCCTTCCCATCTATGGCTTGATTTCACATTCATTTTGCAATCTTCTATTTTTACTCACACTTACTCTCTTTTTCTATTACTCGTAGGCTTACAATATATAGAATTTGAAAACATCACAGGTTTTTCTAGATCCTAAAATCACTCCATAAATCACCCATAAATCATTGATAGTTTCTGAATACTAAAATCACTCAAGCTATCCCTAGAACCACTCCATAAATATCTCATGCTTTTTGTGATTATTAAAGAAACTAAAATTATTTACAATAAGGAATTACAATTCCTTCTCCATGTCGAAACCACCTTTGGAGATTTGTCTCCGAAAAAAATTGATAGTTTTGGGAGCGAGAATGCTCCTAAAGCTACATGAAATGTAAGGGAAAAATTGGAATTAATAAGATAATTTTTTCGAGGGCATAAACTTTATTCCAGATTTCAGAATTGCATAAACAATTGGTCAATAGAAAACTATTGACGATAAGGACATATTGGCAAACCCAAAATTTGAAATTGGGTGAGAATTGTGAAGAAACTATCACAAGAAATCAACAGGGGTAAGAAGAGTAAGTTGACTATTGATTGAAATAAAAGGAAAGAAACTTAGGACAATGTTTCTTAAATGTTAATTTTTCCAAGCATAAGGTAATTGAATCAACTTCCTTGGCATCATGAAGCATGGATCAATATTGCTATAAGGAAAATTTGGAAAGGTGATAAAACAACATGATTTAATAGGTCTTTTAAAAGGACTTGTAGATCTAGAAAATTAAGTTACTTATTTGTCTACTGTGCAATTTTGTATTCCTCTTAGCTTTAGAAAATTGGACCATGCTCAATATCTTAGACATTCATTCTGATATTTTTTATTTTATGGTGTAAGGCGTACCTGGAATTGCTGTAGGGCAGTTAATATGGTTTCGTAGAACATGGAATTTCTTAAGAGATATAGACACTTAATTTGCTGCATTTTTAAGGGTGGTAAGGAGTTGTAATCAAGTGTTCCAAGGAGCCATCAGAGCACTGCCTCTAATTCAGAATATATAAAGAATCACGAATGTTTTTTGAAATCCATAAAATGGGAAGTGAGGGTGTGGGATACAAGATATCGTATAATGACATAGGATAAGCATTGAAAAAGCAACACACTTGGATGCAAGATAGCTTTTATAACAAGTTTATACCTAGGTTGTCACAGGTTGGTGACAACTTATCACAGGTTTTGTAACAAGCATGTGGGTGACAAGGTTACAATTGTTTTCGTAATAGGTTTGTAATGGGTTTTTCAGAAGTGGGTGGTAAATATAGGACATGTTAATATAGGTGGGTGACTAGGTTATAACAGGTTATAACATATTTATAACACATGTTTTGTGGCATGTTTATCACAAGTTATGACAAGTCTTCTAACAATTCATGACAATTATACACTAGGGTTATAATCAGGTTATAACAGGTGTTATGGAAGGTTTATGCCAGGTTATAATAGGTTTAATACAGATCATGAAAGTTATATAATGAGGATATAACTGGACGTAACAACTTATAATTGGTTTATCATAGGGTTGTCATAGGTTTGTGACAAGTTTAAGACATGTTATAAAAGGTTTTCATAGGTTGGTGACAAGTATGTGATAGGTTGCAACATGTTATGGTAAGGATATAACCGATTTACAACATGGATATAACAACTTTATAACATGTAACATGATGATGTTTGATATAATAAAATAATTCATTATGTGGATTGGGTATGCGTGAAGGGTTTCCCATAAAACTAGTAAAGAATTGGTTAAGATGACAATTGATATAACATGTTTGGATGCAGGTACTACTGTAATGACAGTAAAGATATAGGACACATGTGGATGGTAAGATGGAAATGAATAATGGGAAAGACTACAAAACATGACAACCATGTTGTTGAATCCATAATACACAAGGAATTGAGTAGGAGAATACCTTTAACCTCTCTCTTGTTGATTTGTCATAAGATATTATATGTGATGTATATGCATATGTGATATACATACATACATACATACATACATACATACATACATACATACATACAGACGTATATATATATATATATATTGAGCTCGTAGGTTTGATATTGTTGGGGTTTGGTACCTTCGCTGATAGAGGGTACTCGGTATGTACCTAGTGATGGCCAAGTAGATGCCCCATGAAGTCAATGTCTCATCTACTCATACATATAAGTATTGATTTAGGTTGCATGCCTTAATTTTTTGTTATGACTATATGAATTATGAATTGAAATTCTTAGGAATAGAATACTTACGGATATAATACTCATGTTATAGACATGGTTATAATATGTGTGTTTACTTGCTGGACACTATAGGTACTATGTTAATCAACTGTGACATTTAGAAGGCATCTCATAGTAGTATACGAAATTATGGGACATGAAGAGAAGACTAATGAAGACCATGGAATTGAAAACATGTGTTTACTATTGAAGGAAAAGGAACATTGAGGATGGTGTTATTCTAAGGGGAAGAGGAATGTAACACCCCTAGTTCTACCCATAAACTATTAATATAATATTCACATATATATGCATTGGCTGGTGAGCTTGAGACTCGTGGATGTTGGGATGCCTATGCATGTATGTATGTACATGTTCACTAGTAAGTCAAGTTATGGGTATGGTTAGGGCCGCTGGGATTGTGTAATGGGTTTGAGGACTGTGATATTAGGTTGGTGAGTAGAAAACATGTAAATGTGTTAAATATATTTTTCGGGTAACGTCCTTGGATATATTTGCCTTTAAAGGCTATGATGTTGGAGATCTTGGATTTGTAATTATGTTATAATTACACATATAATAATAAAATAAGTTGGTTATGGAGCCCACTCCATGGTAAAGAGTATGGGCAATGTGCAACTCCGCGGTGACAAAGGCAATGGGATGATTTGGCAAGTGTTGGTGAAAACAACACCTAGGGTCCATGTGGCCTTAGGGTGTGCCACACAAAAAATAAAGGCCATGCATATTTTAAAATGTGAATATTTTTCTTGTGAGGGCATCAAATGAATCATTCATTCATTTTATCCATGACATTCAGTTAGATAATGATTCTGGTTATGGACAAGTTGATGAGCCCTATGCTCAATTTTTGGATCTGACTGGGGTTCGTGTCAATTTTCTGGCCTAGAAGCCCTGAGAGTAGTATGAGCTCCTAGAATCCCAGAGCTGAGACCATTTCTAGATGGTTGTAAGGCACCCTAGAAGGTGTGCATTGACGAGGGACAATGAGGTGAAGAGAAGAGGTGTTCCAATTGGGTGCAGGTCTCAGGGGAAGCATGATCCTATGGTTTGAATAGTGGTTGTTGGGTTGTTACGTTAACCTATGATTTATTGATTTTTTCTAGTTTATACCATTTCCTATGGAGTTTCAACCCCAACTGTAACACCCTCCTCCCACATCTACCCAGGAAACCAGCCAACCAGGGTAAACATGCAATGAGAGACCACTATGATAAGACTCAACCTCCTAGGTAACCTTAAGGAAATGGAGTCAACAAAACAAGTCCTTATAAACCACCCTCAGGTGCTTCAGGACCCCCAGGAGCTAATCCACCACTCCAAGTACCGAACCCCTGTGTTAACCTATAATTTCAAAGAATTAAAACCGTAGTCACTCCCATGACAAGGCATGCATCCAACTGGAACCCTACAGCTTCTCCCACAATGCCTGGAAGGGAGAGACTCTAGTCTTTTTTAGTCAGTTCTACGCTAGAGACGACGAGACTTAAGCCACTTTTTGAGGGCTAGTCTCGAAACCAATGCCTAGAACTTGATGACATTTTCCAAGACAATAAATGACACCAAGGAAAATCCTCTAACATAAAATGATTGCTCCATCTGTATATCCATGTTACTGGATCCTTGTCATCAAACATGTTCATATCAAGGTTTGGAATGTGGTTAGTCTTCATCCCACTATTGGACTCTCTAAAACCATAATTTGTATTCCTTTTTTCCTCATCATGATTTTCATGGAGTACCTTGTCACCTCTAGGAAGTCTTTGTTGCAACAACTTTGTCAAACCTTTCTTAAAATCTTCTATGTTTACTTTTAAACCTTCCATGTCCCCTTTTAAACCATCGATGTCCCCTTTTAAACCATCGATGTCCCCTTTTATTTCCTTTTCTAAACCATCCATCTTAGCATTCAAAACATTTTTGGTTGCTCTTTGTGAGAGTGAAATTTGTTGCATTTGGTAATGTAACTTTGATATATAATGTTGCATTTCTTCCTCTTCTTCATGTGTCATAGTAGATATTTATGGTTTCTTACTCGATGTATCCATTTTTTTATTGCGAGGCATGTTGAAACTAAATAATTATATATACACTTCACTATGCAGTTTGAAGCACTTCAAACTGATTTTTCAAACAATAGGTATGCAAATTTAAAATATACACAGATTGTTTCTTGTTTTTTGGAGCTTGATCTTGAAAATGTTATATACATGTAATTTTGGCTCTCCAAGGTCTGAAATTTCATCATGCAATAGCCACCCTAAGTCTTCTTCCCAATGACAAAAGTCATATAGAGATTGGATTCTTCAACATAAATTTATGCCCAATCTCCCACGATGACATATTTATGGACTGGTTCAGTAGAGTTAACTTGTATGGAATGCATTGTGTCACTATTTCAACCTTCAACCCTTTAAATGATACAAGACAAACTAAATTCCGCGCATTTTCAATAATTTTTTACAAAATTCAAATCTGATGCCTTTAGAGAAATTTATGACGATTTTCGCTAGGTTACCTATTTGAGACAAAATTCCAGAGCATGAAAAAACCATAACCTATTAGGACCATATCTCAGAAAATATAGCAAATCAAGATATGAAAATTTTCAAAAATTTTCACCAATATTTGTCCTCCACATGATAAATTTTTTTATCTTCTGAAGCCTTGTAGAAAAAATGTTATAGTAGAAATTCCAATATGACCTACTTGAAGCAACAAAACCATAGAACCCAAAGTTCTGATTCCAAATGTTATGTAACCACATGTTAGCTTAGTGGGTCCTAACCCAGGTTCAAGGTTAATTTTTCCGAACAAATCCCTACACCACTGGCCCTTTCGGCATCAACTCGTAGAGCGTGGAGTGAATTCTCACCCAAAGCAGTATGGGGGTATGTTGGAACCAATTTTCCACACCCATAGATGACTGTGATGTCGCTTTATACCCTATACCTGCCTTTACGTAGATCGATAAGCCTTATAGGGCTTATTGATATACTTCCTTTAATCGACTTCTAGACCTTCATGAAGGTCTACAACTGTATTTTCCGAACCCTGAATAGGTGAATCAACTACTTACACACCTCTGTAATTACCCTTAGTTCTGTATTTACCCAGATCGACCTAATTATTTTATATCTTTAATATGTATTAAGATATTCTTCGCATAAACCAATGTTAGTACTTGTGTTCATATAACAATATAAACCATGCAGAATCACGCATGAATACAATATTAAATCATAACCGCATTATTCATCATAACATAAACACATTCATTCATAACAGAAGTAAATGGATAAAACACAGATATTTCCAGAATAATCTCTTTATTGATACTTCAATTCTGCTTACAGACTCGAGACTACCCTGCACACTCAGCTGCAGGGGTCCACGTACTCAACTGTGGATTCTACTCTAGGCCTCTGTGCACTCAGCTGCAGAGCTTCTCTTCTACTCTAAGACTCTTCCCTCTTCACTTCTACTTACCCATTACATCCATTGATTTCTATCTCTACGATTATATACTGACTTAGACTCTCTAAGACTATCCTTTTTATACAATACCATGGTTCGCGAACCAAGGGTATGTCTATACAAGCCAACACAACTTACATGATAGAAGGGTAAAACCCTTTATGACACTTTACTACCTATGATCTCTGTGACCACATTTTGTGGGGACTTTACATTCTTTACAACAAAACTTGAGATTTTTCCCCCAACACTTGGGATTTT
>APFE031270710.1:158739-171091 GCA_000404065.3 Pinus taeda | reverse complement strand
CCCTATGTCACTTTATGCAGAAAGGAGTGCTCTACTTATGTCCTCCAGCCTCTTTTGACTATTTGTCTTCCTCCATTTTGGGCGAAGGAGATTTCTAACTTTTGTTAGAGCCACGCTTTTCCTACTCTACTTGTTCCTTTGCAGCGTGCTCTGCATATGCTTGGGCCTTCTCCTCAGTGTCCTTCTTCCACTTTTATACCAACTACTGAACCTTCAGTTGATCCACTTTGTTTTTCTGCTTCTTCGCAGACTTGCTAGTCCCGATGGCGAAATCTGATGTTGTGTGCCAATCTGCTGGCTATCGCTTGAGGACCTCTATAATGGCATCATCCGTAGCCAAGTAGGGAAGATCATACTACTTCTGAGCTGGATCCTTCAGCGACCAAATGTAAACACGGTGGAAGTCTGCTTTGAAATCCACGTACCCAGAAAACTGTTTAAAGATAGATGGTGACAACTAGGACTTTTGGTTAATGGTTGCGCGGATTCTTACCTCCATTAGCACCCAAAATATTTTTCTTTTACGAACCCATGCAACATCCTTTGTAGCCCAGAGAGAAGCAAACTTGGCTGCTCGTAAATCTATCTCGACTAGAGGAAACTGGTTTTCCTCTGACAACTCCCAAGTGATCAGCACAATTGAGAGTAATAGCCATGAATAATGAAAGGTCTTACTTTGGTCCCGTGCCTCTTCATAGTTCATAAGGAACTCACCACACAGGTAGCACGCCCAGTTAAACTATATGCCCTCCATGCACTGAGCTACTAACAAAACCACTAATGCCAGCACCTCATCGCACAACACTTTCTCATCACTTTCCTAGCCAAGATCTGAGTGGCAAACTTCACCATGGGGTTAGTAATAATAGAAATGGAATACCCGCACGATTTCTTCATGAGTTTGAACTTGTCCTTCATCTTCTCGACAAGGTAGTGCTCTCCCATCTTATCGCCAAATGCCTTTTCTGGATTCAGTCTAGAATGAGGGAACAATGTGATTTGATGGAACAACATATCAGTTATTGGTATTGAATCACTCAACCACAAGCGCCTGTGATGCATAAGGCAAAACAACTTCTTAATGACTGTGAAATTTATAGGGGCATAGTGGTAGTGAGGCACCTATAGCAGGTTCAACAACCCTACCTTGTTTACCCCACGAGTCCATTCCATCGGCTCCAGCACGATGAAACCAAAATCCATGTAGAACACTCACTTCATGAAGGTATCAGTAGCCAGTGGGGGAACTGCTCAATTTCCCCCAAATCCCAATCTTCAAGCTTCAGATGCAGGATGCGCACCAAGTGTGGACCTTCAAAAGTTATATTTTCTAGTAGCAGCGGTGTATTATGGAGGAATTGTCCCTCATTTGGGTCCTTCGGGACCTTCACCTTGCCCTAGCATGGAAGGATGTACTATGGCAGCTTCAAAATAGGGTCCACCCCCTCAATATATATGTCTTCCGTGCCCTCCTCAGCCTCCATATCTACCACTTTGCCTTTCTCCTGTGCGGTTGGATTTTCTTTTCTCTGAGCCTGTGTAGCTAGACGTTTCCTTGGTAACTCCCGCACCGACAACATCTTCCTCTGTTTATCCTTATTTGGCTTGGGAACCTCTCTCGGTGGCATAGGCTTCGGCCTAGGGAACTTGGGTGCCTTAGGCACTGTTGCAGGAACCTCCATACTCACGACCTCAGTGGAAACTCTCTCAGAGATGACAATGCCCCCAGTACTAGTAGTCTCAGTTGGTGTAGACATGAAGCTATTAATGAGGTTTTGATCGGACTCAGACACAAGGCTGGTCAGAAAATTCTCAAAGAGCTCACACAACATACAACATAACTCAGAAATTATCAGAATGCAAAGTGTTTCTTGTTGGATGACCACTTGTAATTTATAGGCAAATTTGAATTCAAATTCGACCATCCCCCCCAAAATCCGTCCATAAATGCGATATTGGCGACAGATTTCCAAAGATTTCACACTTGATTTCAGCCTTAAATGCCTTAAATGTCGTCCACCCACTCCTCTTAATCATCTGCTGGTAGTCAAAATCATGAACAGTGATGGAAGCGATTGCTTTCTGGCTATGTTGCATGGTCTCCATCCCTATAGCAAAACTCTCTTGGTGCTTTTCTTGGTATTATGACACCCTTCTATTCTGCTCAGACCCCTCGTCACGCAGCTCTACAACCCGGGAAGTGTAGTTTATAGTCCCATGCCTCCTTGCAGCTGCCTTGAGTGCTAAGACTGTGCTATCATCATGTGGTCATTTGGTCGGATCTTGGATGTATGGCTTCAATTGGTTTCCATTTACCTTTCTCAGATATGGATCTCCATTCAATTTCAAAAGTTGAACTACTCCACCATCAATAATCTCCTTGATAGCATATGACCCCAACCAATGCATCTAAAATTTTCCTGGAAACTCATCAAACTTGCTATCATATACCCCCAGGAGCTAATCTACCACTCCAAGTACCCAACCCCTGTGTTAACCTAGAATTTCAAAGAGTTAAACCCGTAGTCACTCCCATGACAAGGCATGCATGCAACTGGAACCCTATAGTTGCTCCCACAATGCCTGGAAGGGAGAGACTCTAGTCTTTTTTAGTCAGTTCTACGCTAGAGACTGCGAGACTTAAGCCACTTTTTGAGGGCTATTCTCGAAACCAATGCCTGGAACTTGATGACACTTTCCAAGACAATAAATGACACCAAGGAAAATCCTCTAACACAAAACTTGATCAAGGGCTTGACCTAACCAAGCCTAACAATGACAAACATTTTGTTAAACACTTAGTAAATATGCAACCTACATGTGTAAATAACAGATCTGAGCATAGGGGTATCATACTTATCTGAGATTCACCATGAAGCATTGTTTCCTTATCAATTTAACTACCATTCCGTCCATTAGGTCATAAATACATTATTCATTCATATACAAGTAAAAACATGATGAGAGCCATACGTAGCTGCTATCATAAAATACATACATAACCAACATAATAGGGACAGGAATATCAATGAAATCACAACCATATAAACCACATATAATCCATCATCACGCTCACAGAGATACAAGGAAAAATAACCTTTCATTAATGATGCAAAATCCAAACATGGGATGGGACTTCCACATTCCACCCGACCATAGAATGGCTGAGCCAAATATCTCTTCAACCATTCACCTTCGTGCCATATTCCACGCATGAATGTGGGACTCAAACCAAGAGAACCAACCAGGGCATACTGAGGCTAAATTGTCTTACCCTCATCAATAGAAACTAGGATTTACCATAATCCATCCCGGATAACTAGGCCAACACAATGAACAGATCATAACATGCTTTACTGTGATCTCCACCTGATCATTAGACCAAACCAGCATGGATGCCACCGGATTTCTCCACCTACACTGTGAGGAATTTTCCTGTCTCCTAGTATCTCAAGCTTTACCGCAATCCAAACCCAGATCAGTAGGCCCTACACCGAGATCCCAGTCTCTCAGGCTTTACTGCAATCCACATTGGATCACTAGGCCCTAAACCAAGACCCACTCTCTAGGCCTTACCGCATATCCCAAACCTGGGATTACTAGGCTCAACGAACAACAAACCACCTCTAGGCTTTATTGTATGTCTCGTCATTCACTAGCAAGGATTCCTAGGCCATCCAAGGCAACACAAAATCCAACTTTATCGCAACCCGTAGTCCGGTTTAGGAGTTACTAGGCCACGTGTTCTATCATTTCAGAGATCCACCTCATTCAACTTCGAATCCATCTGGCAATCCAGCTCAACCAAAACATGAGAACCCCTTCACAACATGGCTATCTGGAAATGACAAGGCTAGGCTGAAAACATTGTTACACCTATAAAAACCCATGCCATAACAACAAAAGAACCACATGCAATACCATGCATGCTAAATCTAGGAAGGAAAATACACATGCAAATTGATACCTGCAAAGAATCATGTTGTCACTGCTTGATCCTGCTCTTCCTTGCTTGCTCCTTCCTTCCTCTTTCCTTCTTTTCCTTTCTTGATCCCATGCATAACCATAGCAAAATCTAGAGCCAAGACCTTACACTGACTAAGAGCTTTCCAACTGATCCTCAAAAGCCTTTTCATTAATGAGGCCTCTATTTTTAATTATTTTCCTTCAGTTTCCTCCTCACATGAAACCTGTGACCTTTCACCTTCCTTTTCTCCTAATTTCCATTATTTTCATAAATAAATGTGCCAAAAATGCCATTTTGCCTTTCCAAATTCTTAACCATTGCCTTTTCCAATTCCTTAGCCATAAACAACCAAATGAACACCCACACTAGGATATCTTGTCTACCATTCAGGTTGGAATACGTGTCCCATCAACTGTGGTCTTATATATTTTTACATGGAATTTTTACCACGGCTGTTACACTAGCTCAAGGGTGAACCACGGTTGAGATTTATTAAGCATGCAGTTTATGGCTAGGTGGAACACAAAGAACCTGTAGCCAGTTGACTTTCTCTTGCTAGATAAGTGTTCATGTTCATGTGTTGTGTTAAATGATGAATTATGTTGAAACCCTAGTTTCAAGGGTCTATGTTAAATGCCTCTAATTATATTGTATTTACAATTTGATGTATTTATGTGCTATTTTCTTGTAACCCTAGTTGGGGTTTGATATTTTTATGTATATGTGTTTCGTTGTGCATATTTTACCTGTCGTGTATAATTGTTAGTTAATGTGTGAATTGTGGTTTCTTGTGTCATTATATTAAACTTATGAGGATTTTCTCATAACCCTTTTTCTCGGTTTTTGTGTGCTAAATATAATTTCTATGTATGTCTATGAAATTATGGTGTGTAAACCCTAATTATTGTGTGAATGCTAATTACTAAAGCATTGTGCTGATATTTTATTAGTTATACATGCTTTTAATGGATTCAAAAATAAGGTTAATACTTCAACGACTAAATCACATCGGAGTTTGTGTAGAATTACAGGGGCATTAATAGTAAAATTATAATGTTTAATAACTAGAACTAGGAATTATGTGCTTCCACTGGAACATTTGGTGAATTATTTAGTAAATTTTGGTTTCTGGGTTAGTAGGGGCACCTAGCCAAGGGTCAGGGACATTAGGCTGGCATTGCATTGTGTTGCTTTTTTTTTTGTGGTCCTCATGCCACACTAATGAATGTGAAGCTACCAAGGGGATGGAGGCTAAGGCCAACAAGGCCAATTATGTGTATAGTCGTTAACCCACGAGGCAACTGCCACTTACCACTTTATGACCTCTCCAAGCACTCATGACGAAATACAACAACTCAAGAATTATGTTACTTAATATTTCCATGCCTACTCAAATTCAGAACTATTAGCGAAGGTTTCTCATTGACTCCCTGGCCCTGGTCACACCATGGGAAGAAAGAACTAGTATATGCACTCTATCACACTACATTGGTAGCTAAATACTCTATTAGGATGGCTTTAAAGGAGAAACACAAGGAAAGGAATGACATAATATCCTTTATGAATGATATTTAGAGGAACTAGTGGAAACTATAGGCATGCCTAGATAGGATGAAGGCTTGCTTGGCCCACATAGAGACACACATACAATGCGATTTCAAGCCCTCAACGCCCACTGGTACTAGTGTGAAGGACCTAGATCCAATGATCTCTTCTGATACTTGACTGAGATGATATACTATTGTTATTTTGTAGCACACTGTTTTATTGCCATATGATTTTTCCATGTTCAGTTGGTATTTCTTTTTTTATCGAAACTTAGTATTGTCATATATTGGCCAGCAAACCCAATTACCCTAGAGGTAGAGTGAGACTGATATATTTTTTATCAAATAATTTACCAACAATGTAATTTAATTTTTGAAAATAATACAAATTTAACTTACTAATTAATTTAATAAAATAATAATATATCTTTTCCCAAAAATTATAATATGAATTCAACAAATACTATCAGATATATTTAATAATAGACATTTTTTTTCAATTTAGCAAATTTATTTTCCTTTTATTAATCCACTTTAATTTGATAAATTATTAAATAATTTTTTTATTAATTCTAAATTTTAAAATTTAATAATTTTGAAAAGTGAGTGTAAGCTTATTAGTTTTGTTCCCTCCCTTTAGCATTCCCTTTCAATGATATTTTTGAAATCCCCACCCAATCAACATTGAATATCCATATATTTTAAAATTTAAAATTTATTAACACCGTTCCTATGACATCGTATGTGTCATTTTCTCGGGTCTCATCATCTATTATTTTGTCCTACACTTAACTCCTATTTTGTACCATTCCGTGGTTGAAGTCAACAAAATCGTTTATTGTTGTTGACAGTCACATGACTAGGAGCTTAATTGTAGCGTTGAGGGGCGACATATTAAAAGTATATGAAAGCAACAAGTGTTTTAATTGTAGGTATGTATGCTTTCAAAGTATTAATCATATTTTTATATGTTTGTAGTGCTTTGCCTCTTAACAATTAGACATAAGCCTATACTCTCCTATATGGAATAAAATTAGATTGCAACCTAAGTATTCAAAAATTAATAATGGGTAGTGACCCGATGAAGACCATTAGACATTTGCATGTTGGCACTTCCAGTCAAGACTCTAAATTAGGTTTAATCTTTTGAAGAATTTGGTGTGGATTGAGTTATACACCCACTTTTAAATATTATCATGTACTGCATGGTAATAATACCCAATTTGAATTTTGTCTCAATGAAGTGATCAAAAGAAGAGAGGATGAATTATTAATGAACTTCAAGTTTTAATATCAAATGATCCCTGAATGATCTTCACCACGAATCATGTGCATTTAATAACCATGCAAGGTGTGCATTTAATAACCATGCAAGTGGTGCAATTGGAATATTTATATGGGTTGACATGCATTTCTCTTCCTCATATGATGTTTGCACATGGTAGGCAGGGTTTTGATGAGGGTTTTGATGGGATATTGCACAATGGGATTTGATTGGATTGTAGTTTGATTATTTCATAATAATAAGAGTAAGTGTGGATGTTATTGATGTCAATGGATGATCTTCTATTCAAAAAATATTTAATAGTTCACCAAGATAATCAATAAATTTAGTGGAATTTGATGAGGGAGCTCCAAGTTCATGATGATAATCTAGCAGCACAAGTCATCGCAACAATAGAAATTACCATTTATCATAGGTAGATTCTTCACTAGGTGGAGGCAAAATGTAGGCTCCTACGACACAAATTGGATAATATTTTACTTGAAGGTTAGATTAGGTTGTTGAAGTTAATTCCAACTATAAGTAATGCCTAAGAAACACATAGCACTTTGTCAACCAACTTTTAGATTTGAATGAGTATGAACCAAAGGTGGACTAAAAAGCAACTCAAAACACCAACTCACACTATCATTTACATTGACTAAGATGTAGCACGACATTATTAGAATTCTAGGTATTTATTATTGTCTGTATACAATTAGGTATTTCTATGAAATATTGTCTATCTTTTTATTACTTATGTATAACTCTAAACTACAGCTGTATATATTGATATAATGGTAATCTTCCATTTTGTAACTCAATTGCATGCTTTGGTGGTATATTTTGATTATATACATTTCCCATTATTGTCCACATATTTTGATTAATATAAATTTCCCATTACTGTCTGTATATTTTGACTAATATAAATTTCTCATTATTACCCCCTATAAGCAAGTATGAGAGAGATGGGAAATAATAAAATAATAATTACATTAACAAATTAAAAAATAGTAATAGCAAAGAAAACCATTCAACAACTTTATATATAGAGATAAAGTAATTGAAAGTGAAATATTTATAATTTCATCCATGATTGGTTTCTACCTTTTTAGTATGACAAAGATACATGTAATTCCTTCATTATTCAATATGGAGTTGACACATAGTAAAAACAATATTGATATTAAGAGATAATTTAATTGACAATAAACATTTTCTATGTTACTTTCTACCTTTTCATATGAGGGAGATATGAATTTCTTTCATTATTTAGCATGGAGCTGATAAATTTAGTTCGAAGAAGATGTATAATTTGGTTGTGTCTAGTTGATATATATAATTTAGTGCCAGTGTTAAATAAAATATTCCTATGCCAATACATTAAGTAACATATTCATATATCTACTTTATATATAGAACTAAAGTAATTAAAATTAAAAATGTTACTTATATTTCCATTTTCGATTTTCACATAGATATGTAGTTAGAATGAAATATTTCAACATGCATATTAAGTAAATATTTCTCTATCTCTCTTAGACACACACCTAGCAACAATGTTGTAATGTCAACATAAACATTTTCACTTTGTCAAATAAAATTAGGTGTAATTATATTAAAAATTAAAAATGATAATTTAAACTATAAAATTATAGTGGTTTGTAATCCCATGGCATTGCATTGCTCATGATATTGGTCCATGGTATGCTTATGATGAAGTCTATTTAAAGGCTTGAGGAAATCTATTATGGAATGCAAGAGTACTAACTTAGATTCATTTTAATTTCAAACTTGATCCCTCCCTAGGCTTGGTAGATTCAGATTCAAGATGGATCTACATTGGTTTCATTCCATTGATAGGTAATTTCTAATTCAATTATGAGGGGGATTTGTAATTCTTTCACTTAAAAAACATATTAATAACATAAAAAAATTCAATATAAATATCTATCTAGAGAGAAAAAAGACTATACATATTATATAAAAAAATCAAATAAAAAAATATTATGGTTAAAACATATTATTACTGTGTTAGTCAAGATGAACAACATGTGTCATTTCTTCATATTTAAGATGAAGTTAGCTCACAAAAAAAAGAAACAGCCTAGATTCATAGGGATCAAATCCCTTAACATGCAAACCTTTCTTAGATCTAAAAGTAACATGAATGAATTGTAAGAAAAAAAAATTACATCTCAAGAAATTTGATCTTTCTCAACACTAAATAGATCTATAATTAACATAATTCTATATTAATTAAAAAAATATTATAAATTATTAATAATTTAAATATTAGTTAAATTTAAAATAAAAATAAAGATAAATTTTTATTAGTTTATTAATTTAAAACAATCCTGAAATAAATTAATTTTTAAAATATATTAACATAATCGAATAATTGGTTATTTTTATTTTGGAATTAATAGATTGAAATAAAGACATTTTTAAGGAAAGTTAATATGATTTTTAATAATTTGTTATTTTGATTTTATAATTTGGACCGCTTCTAAATATGATATTTAAAAGATTAAATTCGTGTTTTTTCATATTCGGTTATAATTTTAAAATATTTTTTATAACATCAATATTTTAAATTCGAATGTTTTATTGAAGTATATTTTAAAAGTTTATATTTTTGTTTTTTCATTTAAATTGGGTGATATAATTAATAAGATTATGATTGAGATTGTAAATATTTATTTTTTAAATTGAATTTTGAATATTTAAATAGATTGAATACTCTAAAAATCTTTGAATTATTTGAATTGTGTAAAATATGTTGTAAACAACAAAATTCACTAGAAAATATTTTTAGTAAATGATTAAAATGTAAAATGTTTAGATTATATTTTATTAATTTTTTTAATACAAAAATAGAATTTTAAAGTAAATGATAGAGTGTGTTTTTATCACTTTGGTGATACAATTATTAGTGAGATTATGATTGAGTTTGTAAATTTTTAATTTTTAAATTCTATTTTTGAATGCTTAAATAGATTGAGTGGGCTAAAAAGCTATTGAGGCATTTGAATTGTGGAGATTATGTTGTTTCCAATAAATTTTACTACAAAATCTTATGTGAAAATGATAAAAATGTAAAACATTTAGACTACATTTTTACTAATTTTTTTGAAAATAAAACTAGAATTTTAAAGTAAATGATATAGTGGGATGCTTATCACTAGGATTGTGTGAGGTTTGGTTGAGCCTAGACGCTTTTTGGGGAGTTTAATTCCCCAAAGCCGCTTCCATCTTCAACCCCTCCCCACAACTTTTAAACCTATGACCTGGTAGGGACTAAATGGAAAACAAACCAACAAGTCTACACTTTATAGGTAATTTTTTTTATTCTTAAAATAATTTAAAGAAAAAAATAATTAAATACAAGTAATCATATTTTAAATTATAAATTTATATATTCATAGTGATTATAAAAAGTTAATCAAATACAAATGATTATATTTTAAATTATAAATTTATATATCCATTATGAAAATAAAAATTCGTAGATGCTTGTTTGTAGTTATTAGTTTTATGGGGAATTTAAATAGGTTGGAATGCCCAAACTTCTAGGGAGGAATAAGTACGAAACTTTTAAATGTTCTGTCATATTGTTTTTCTACTTTAGTACTATTAAGGTGATTTGAGATAGTAAGCTTTATGAGTGATTGGGGAATAAATTTGATGGAATCTATTAAGGCTCAGACCAAATTTATGGTTTGGGAGGAGCTTTGTGATTCATAGATGAATATTACATTACTTTTAAAGAAAATTGTAAAGGGGAGCAAACAACTTGTGGAGTTCCTAGTTTTAAAGTCATTAATGAAGTTGACTTATAGTTTGGTTATGAACCTCTGTATTATAGCAAGAATGCTACAACTCCTAGGGCTACCAACTTTCCTTTATCAACCCAGGGTTTCATACAAACTTAGAGGTGACAGTGTTATATACACAACAGATGCATCATTCCACTCATGTCACTTCTTAATTGGGGCACTTGACCATTAGGGTTTCACACTAATCCTCTATTGAACTAAAGGGAGTCTGGCTATTGACAATGAATGTAAAGCTAGTTCTAGTGCAGGGAAAGTAAATGCTTGTGTAATTAGGAAATGAAAGTTGCGAAATGGTGGATGCTATGAAATGTCATAAATCATCTAGCTATAAAATAACACAAATTACTTGCAGAAAGAAACTATGCTAATATTGCAATTGATCACCTAGCTACCAGGACTGATTGAAAATAGAAAGCTACTAAATTCAAACATGCATGCATTAACTATCTCATTCATATTTGTAGAAAAAGTCTCAATTGCTAACTTCAGAAATATAAAAGCTAATGCTATTTGATCTTGCAGGAGGGAAAGGAATGGGAAAGATGGTCTAGTTGGCTCTTCTAGTCATGAATTCCAAGATAAGGGGCTAACCTACTCATTTACTAGGCTATCCAATCATTTCAGGTCAAAAAGGGCCAAAACAAGTTGCTACAGGTTTGCTATAGGAAATCGCTACACGATGTCTTGATCTCCTACAAAATGTCCTGAACTGCTATAGGAAGTTATCCTAGAGGTTTTGGAGGGTAAGAATAGTGAGATGAGGGGTTGGAGGGGTGCATGACAGTTGTAAAAGGTGTAGGTAAGATAAATGTCACCCAAAGCCAAGCCCAACACCCCAAGGAGGTCGGATTTGTCTAAGGTATCTTGCTCACGATGGCTGGAAAACATAGGTTCAGACTGTGGGCTAGTATGCTTTGACGAAAGTTGGAGAAGACCTAAGTGAATCTGGTTGGAGGAGTCCCTTCCTAAAGATCAACAATCCTTGCAATAAAACTCATTTCTCTTTTTATTTATAAATCACTGCATGCACACGTGGAAAAGATGAGTTGAATTTGAGGAAGCTAATATATATACTATTAAGGACTGTATATATGAAATGGATTTCCTTTTTATCTACATAAACCTTAAGAAAACAAGATAACAACTGCAAATGCTTCCAAGAAATCATAAATAGTTATCTAGCTAAGAATGAAACTTAATTTATACAAGAAACACAAGATAAACTCTGTTTTTGGGGCTGTGGGAGTGGGGTCCTCTAATCATGATCCCATGAGGGAGATAAGATAGGGTCCAATGTCACAATATTTTCTAGTATAGTTTCCTCCATTACACTGCAATACTAATCTACCTCTTTAAACTAATGGAAACAAGGTTAAGAAACAATTCAAGTAACTTGCTAAGCTAAAAAAAAAAAAAGCTCATAAACAAACTTCAACAACTAACTATCATTATAAGCTAAGAATACAACTACAAAAGAGGAACTTCTCCTCCTAGGGTTGAGCCCTAACCCAAGAGCTTCAGCCCTCTGAGTCAACTCAATGTTGGATCAAACCAAAATTTCTCATTATCATAAAAATTTCAAGTACATCATAACAATAACAGTCAAAATGTTTTAGCTCAATGATCCAAGTGGATATTGGTGGCCACCCGCTAATTTGA
This sequence comes from Pinus taeda, assembly GCA_000404065.3. NCBI lineage: Eukaryota > Viridiplantae > Streptophyta > Pinopsida > Pinales > Pinaceae > Pinus > Pinus taeda. The sequence continues at coordinate 158,812 of APFE031270710.1, read as the reverse complement.
CTTGGATCCCCTCTAAGTGCTTCGTGCAGTTTTTTTCAGTTTCCTTAATTATAGCACAATTTACTATTTTTAG
>APFE031270710.1:141500-156071 GCA_000404065.3 Pinus taeda | reverse complement strand
TTGGTTTGCCAACAAAATAAAGTTGAAACAATTAAGACACTGGGTCTATTACAACCTTTATCCATTCCAAGCCAACTTTGGGAGGAGGTCTCAATGGATTTTATCACAGGTTTACCCAAGTCTGAGGGAAAGAGTGTCATCATGGTGTAGTTGATAGACTTACCAAGTATGCACACTTTTGTGCATTATCACATCCATTTAAAGCCAGTACAGTTTCTACTGCATTTATGGAAACAATTCAAAAGCTACATGGAAACCAAAGATTATTGTAAGTGACAGAGATCCCATTTTCACTGGAAATTTTTGGACAAAATTATTTTCTTGTCTTGGTACTCAATTAGCTCATAGCTCATCTTATCATCCTCAATATGATGGGAAAACTGAGATAGTAAACAAATGTTTGGAAGGATATCTTTGTTGCTTTGTATCTGATAAATAGAAATGATGGGTCAAATGTTTGCCTCTGGCTGAATGGTGGTATAACACTTCGTTCCATAGAGCAAAACAAATTGACCCCATTTATGGCACTTTATGGATATCAGCCACCATCCATCACATCATATTTAAGAGAAAATTCTAAGGTTCAAGCAGTGGAACATCACATCGAGCATCAACAACATGTCCTCTAACTCTTAAATGATAACCTCGTGTTGGCGCAGAATAGAATGAAACAACAGGAAAATCAACATCGCAGCGAAAGAAGTTTTGATGTAGGTGATTGGGTATTCCTATGGCTACAACCATATAAACAAATGTCCCTCAAGCAAGCTAAGAAGGATAATAAATTATCACCAAAGTATTATGGTCCGTACAAGGTGTTGCAAAAGATTGGTACTATGGCATACAATTGGAGCTTCCTGCAGCTTCTCGATTGCACCTATTTTTCCATGTTTCATGTTTAAAGAAGGTTATAGGCAACAAGCTCCCAGTTCAAACAATATTTCCAGAACTTGACGAGGAAGGAAAAATTATATTGGAACCAGAAGTAGTCACAGAAACAAGAACTCAACAGCTATGAAATCGATCAATTTCAGAGTATCTCATCAAGTGGAAGAACTTTTCCACTGAAGATTCCACATGGGAGGATGAGAATTTTATACATAAGCATCTAGAACTACTCAAGCATTGAGGCCAACACGTTTTTGAAGGAGAGGGGCATGTTAGGTCCCTATAATACTAGTGATTACCCCATTACTATTATAATTTTATCCCTTATTAATATTGTTATGCCCCTATTGTCTGCATATTGTTATTACTATGCCCCATAGAATCCCTCTATTGTTATTTTTGTGCCTTTATATTATTATTGTTAGGCCGGCTGGGTTATATTGTGACTCCTTAGACTCCTATATATAGAAAGGAGGTTTTGTCATTTGAATCATCAAAGAATCATTCATTTGTGTAATGTAGAGGAGGTTGCCCCCTCGAAGAGGATGAGTTATAAGGCATTGATCTATATTTTCTATCTTTTTGTGAGCTAGTTTCATAACATGATGCAACACGGTAAACCCATATGTTATCATTCAGAGACATTTAATTTTGCAGTAGTTAATTATCCCACATATGATAAACAATTTTATGCATTAGTACAAAGTGCGAAAATTGGTGAGAATGATTTTCGACTTGATTTTCCAGCTTATATGCACATCTATTCAGTAGTTAACGTAGAGAATTTGAGACTATTTGAACCTTCATTGATTGAAGATCCTGAAGAGCAAAGTCAATTGCCTTCTATTGATGATCTGCTACCTGAATATCTCAATGAGTTGTAGGAAGATGCAGTTCTTGACAGGAAGGTGAGAACTACACGCAGAGGGATGTTGAGTACCTCAAAATTGGAATCAAAGGTTCAAAACCAAGCAGTGCAAGATGGATAGAGATTGGACAAGTGAGGAAGCTGTATCCTCACTTGATTGATGCTTAAAAACGAACTTTTGGTGGTCCAAAATCTTTTTCAGTGGGAAGGTGTGATCCAAAAGGGATCCAAGAAAACCTCTAAGTCTTCATAAATCAAAACAATCGCAAAATAAGAAGTTTTAAAAATATTGGATTGCACTATCGGGAGGAAAAAACATGAAGAAAACAGTGAAAATAGGCTTATTGGTGGTCAAAAGGAATAATGCACAGGAGCCGTCGGATCTGGCTGATCAACGGTCTAGATCCGATCGGCATATCACAAATAGGCAGAGGCTATCAGAGGCAGTAACCTAAATGTTGTGATAGCAATCAGCGGGGTCAACGAGGATTGTTGATCAAGCGCACAGATTGACAGCCCAGGTTGACCTGCCATATCGTATCGGCAGATTACAATGGAAGCACTTACGATAGTCCATGGGCTTATGCGACATGTAATTGTGACAAGTCACATCGCAAAATTGCATCGGAGCAACACCATGGAGCGGGGGCCGATATACGTGACTTGTGATAAATATATATATCTTTTCAGACTCGATGGAGTATAGATAATAATATATATAGCCTCTCAAGTCTGCCATGGTGATCCAAGTGGATATTGGTGGCCACCCGCTAATTCGACTTGGATCCCCTCTAAGTGCTTCGTGTAGTTTTTTTCAGTTTCCTTAATTATAGCACAATTTACTATTTTTAGCAGTTTTTCGGGTCCTAAACTTCCGGAGCCATTTTGAGGCCCTAAACGACGTTTTTTTGGAAATCTACCGCCAGCGATTTTTCGTGAATAAAAATCGTCTTTTCCGTCGTAGTCCTCGGAGAGATCTTTCCAACGGGCTATCATGCGCGTCAAACGGAGATAAGACGACCAATTCGCGACCCCGGGAAGTTGATGTACCAACTTACCCAAAAACGGGGCCCACAATTTGGCGTTTCATCTTCCAGGGTTAGGTTTTGGAATGTGAAGGGTTTTTCCATTGTTTCTCAACAATAAATAGGCCTTCGAGCCTCATTGTAACACAGTTCAGAGGCATGTAGCCACACATCTCTTCTCAAAGATAAGCTACCTTCGCCCTAGCTGGTTTATTTCTATTTCCGGTTGTAAGCATATTTCAGTATTTTCCATTAATGAAATGAAGTATTATTTCCGCTGCATCTTTGTGTATATGGTTATCTCTGTATTTTATTGCGTTCCTGTTTAAATCTGGATCACTCAAAATGGCCTCTTGGCTACAACAAAAAATTGAATCCTAGTGAGTCCCTTGGCTCTCTTATTTATAAAAAACTGGAGCTACCAACAGCTCCCTAGAAAATAGGGATACTTGGCTCACTAACTCGAGATTAACTCTTCCTTGACTATCACTGTCTTGGATGACAGTGACATAGAGCCGATGAGATAGAGTGGAGGAATCTTCGAATGATTTGAGGCGTTCAAGAGGGAGACCAACTCCTAAAATCTTTCTTGCTCGCCTACTCTGAATTCCTGCACTTAAGTCAACCTAAAACTGCTCCAATTCCTGCATTTAACACACATTAGGAAAAATGACATAGTAACTCATGTTTACTTTTCTCACTAAGAAAAATATAAAAAAATATGTAAATAAGTGTGAGAAAAATCCATTTGAGTGGCATTGTGACCCATATAGTTTATCTATTGATGAACTTCATCATCACCCCCCTACCGAAATTGTTGCTCATCCTCTGAGCAACCTAGTCATCTATATCCAATTATTTCATATCCCTGGTGGCCTCTTTGACATCCCAGACTTCTGTGGATGGTGTCTCTTCTTGAGGATAAAACGCTGCATTTAGAACCTTGCATTTTTCTCTATCTCTTACCACTACTTTATTTTCTCTCCTTCCTTCCTACCTTCCAACAAAACCAATGAAAAAGGTGGACTGAGATTTAGTCCAATCCAATTGATCTTCAGTCTTTGCATGGCCTTCTTATATAGCGGTGTCCTTTCTAATGCATTTCTCAATCTCTCAGGAGAGTGGTACTCCCTAATCCAGAGATTGTGTGGAAGGTTATTCCATCTCCTTTGGCATGCTTGTTGGCTCTTAGTCCCCAATAATATTAAGGTGTTCTCAAAATGGGAGATAGTCTATTCTTGGGTAGCCAGGTATCTTGGTGCAAGTTGAGCATCATTGGAAATGATGTTGTGGTTACTAATAACAACCATGGAATTTATTTGTTCTACTTTGATGTAGAGGGGCTCTCTTTCCTCTTTTTGTACTATTCTCTTCACCTCCTCAGCCCTGGCCTCCTCATGAATCATCATGATGCAAGGGCCATCAGATGAAAGTCCCCCAACTTTGCATTGGGTTCTCACACATTCAAGTTTGTCAAGGAAAGGTTGTGCAGGTAGAATTCAAATAATTTGGCCTTGTCTTCAAGGGTTCTCTTGTCACATAGCTCGATGAATTGCCTATAATCTTGGAATGGAATGGTCCCCTGTTGTGCCAATGTCTTAATTTGAAACTGCATCCATTGGTCTTTGAGGTAGAGTGCATATGATTTGGATGGCATTTTGCATTAAAGTGCGGCTTGCCATGGTGGGTAATTGGCTCTCCTTTTCTTGCAACTTCCTCCTCAACCATGTGTTTTTTTCCTGCAACTATGTTATCATGGTGTTCTCTCTATCTCTCAATTCACTCAACTCTCTACCCATCTCTAGGAGTTTTTCATCCATATGGCCCACATATTCTACTTTATTTGACTTAGAAATTTGCATCCATCGATGTGTCCTTCCTCTTTCTTTTTCAAGTTCAAAGAAGAGAGGGATTGCAAATTTCTGTGGTATCACTTTACCTATCTCAATAAACTTGTAGTAGGATATTAGATTTGGCCGTGGGCTAGGCTCCTGCAACTCTAGAAAATATCCCTCAATTTTATTGGAGAAGTTGCCCCCTCCTATACCTGTGGTGTTGCTTCCTTGCCTTCTTTCTTTCCCTACTTTTCTTCCTGTTGCTATTTCTATCTTTCCTATAACGTTATCATCATTTCTACTCCATGTCAGGTTTTAATGAATCCCAGGTCTTGATCCAAGAAATAGTCGATGCTGCTATTTGATGTTGCTACTCAATCTAAGAGTCATATGACAAAAGCTCATCTAGTAGGATAAGTTGCAACAAAATTTTTATGGCAAGTTATTCGACATAGAGTTATTGTGTGTAGCACTATTTGGGGATCCTGTAATAGGCCTTTTCCTTTATGTTGGAGGGATACAGGTGCCTTGGTTTGCTTAGATGATGTTGACCTAGTGTCAGGCTTCCTGACATAGGTGATGGAAGCCTTTGGGGTTGCTTTTGGTGATGTGACTTTCTCAACCTTCATTCCCATGGACTCTATCTCCTCCTGCTTACTTGGTTATTCTTCAATTATGATGGGGGGTTTTATTGGTGTTTGTGTCTTCCCCTGCTTAATCCTAGTGCTTCTTCTTGTTTTGAAATATAGGGGAGTTTGCCTTTGCCATTTCCTCTTGGACTTGATGGGTGTGCTCAAGGAAACCAAGGTAGAAATTACCTCCTTTTCAGTGGGTTCATGAGACAATCTTGGGGATATCTCCTCTTCTTCAAGTGTAGTTTCTTTCTCAGGGATGGTCTCTACCTTATGCTCCTCCTCTCCTTATTTCATTTGTTCTTCCTTCTCTTCTTTTTCTTCTTCCCCTGTTTTTTCTGCCTCTGCTTCTTCTTCTCCTTCTTCCTCCTCTTCTCCTTCATCTTACTCCTCTTCCTCTTCAACACTAGAGTTTGGGGTCCCACCATGTTCAAGGGCTCGGGTTTCAAGGAAGGATTCTCTGTCCATGTTCCTAAATGTGGACTAGAGAACAAGAATTCTCGATTGGCTTAAGGCATCTTTCATTATTATCTTGATGAGACCATGGTGTGCTAACTACTGGTGTTTCCCCTCTTTCACCTTCTCACTCATGTTTGTAATGGTCTGTAAAAGGAAATAAGGCACATTGAGCCTTTGGTTTATGGGTACTCTAACTATGAATCTCAACTCATGAAGGAGTCTGAATTAGTATCCATATACTACACTTAGTCTCCCATTCGTAAGAAATGTACTTAAAGATGTGGTAGCCCACCTCATCCCATGGATAGGGAAGGCTCTCCCTTCTAACCCCATTTTTGTCTTCAATTGGCTTTTCATCATTTAGGAAGAAAATTTTCTCAGCAAACATGTTGCTAGCCTTGTCCTTCTTTTTCCAATTAACCCCTAGAGGAAGTGTTGTCACTCTTCTAATCAAATTATCGTTGATGGTAAAGGAAAACCCTCTCACCATAGTTGTAGTACTTGTTCTTACTTGAGGGTTTAGTGCCATGGAAAACTCATAGGTTATATCATCATCGTATCTCTTGAGCAACTCAAAGAAGCCTAACCAGTGATGCCTCCTGAAGATATCTACCACAGGGGGATGATGATGAATCCTTAATGTATCTGTGGGTTCTCTTCTATTGAATCCCCCTCCCATTTTCTTCTTTGGTTTTAGCTAAGTGCATGACTTTTTGTAGGATAGCTTCATTACGGATTTCAGGGTGGCTAAGAGATTAATATTTTTAGTGGATGACTGTAATTTATACCATCCTTATAACCACATACTTTTTATTATATAGCTCCAAACTCTGTTTAATACCCAAGTTGACTGTAATTACTAAAAGAGTGCAGAGTTTATGAATTATCAAAGTATGGATAGAGGAGATATGGGTCACTTACTTCTTAATGTAATGCTTGGGATTATGAAAATTCATGACCAAGCTGACCCTAGGCATCCTCTTGCAGACTTCATGTGGAATTCTAGTGCTTCATGTAGCTTCCTATAGGCTTCTAAGTTTCTTGTAGTTGTCTCCTGTAGGATGACCAGAGAAGGGTTCGAATTTTTGATGGCTTCATGAGCCTGTCCTTATCTCTTTGATCTCTAAATGAGAAAAAAAGTGCATGGAAGTTTGGGTTTTATGTTATTTATGGTCGAGGCTCAAAGCGTTGTGCTGGCTGGCAGTGGTATGATATTTCCTAATTGGGACCATTGGCCCACTATTGGTGATCATTCACTTTCTCCTCATAATCATCACCCACTTCCCCTTAACTAATTCGACCACCTTTTTAACTAATTCCCATTGATGTGACACTCTGGTGTGGCATGCTCACTGGAAGTTCACTTTTTGATCACGATTTGAGGGTGGCCAAGTTAACTGAACACCTCCAGCTTATAAAAATACCTTTCTTCAACATTTATACATTTTCCATTATATCGTACTTAGGGAAGAGATGGGTAAGTTTCCATACCTATGCCTACCTTTTGTTGATCGATACATGTTGGAATATTTTCCTTCTATGTTGCTACTCGGGGAAGTGCTCCTTTGCTCTCTTCTTATGTATTTCTTCCTGCAATTATATGGCTGACTTATTGTCTGTTCATGTGTGCAGGTGCTTGGTATCCCTTTGTTGTTGTTGCTGCTATAAAGGTTGACTAGGAGAAACGAGGTGTTCATAGATGATGGTAATCCTCCTTGCTTTGGTTGGGAAGAAAAAAATGAACTCTCAGGCTAGTTGCAGTAATGGAATAGGTTGCTATAGGAGATCCTGTAGCTGCCATAGGAGACCCTGGAGCTGCCTCTTTTCTTCCTTTTACAATGTTTTTTTCTCAGAGGGATGTTGGGTAGTGGTGTAGGGGTTGGAGGATGATGGAAGAGATCTGATGGAGTAGTGAATGGTTGAGGCAAGAGATGACATGTCCTTTGGTTTTTTCACTATATTTTAGACATTTTCTTGTGTTTTATCTTGAATGAGATAGACCTGGGTATGGGTATGGTGATTTGGACCAGGGATGCATGGATGATGGGTGAGTGGTTTGGTGAAGTGTGAGGCCCCTCATCAACCTAGAATAGGGATGCATGATGATTTTCTTATTGGGTCCCCTTTCCTGTAGCATTTTAGGACATCCTCTAGTGTGACAAGATCTTCCTGTACCAGCTACAAGGCATCCTGTAGCAAGCCAAAAAACTCAAAAAAATGATTTTGATGCCTAAAAATGGATATGAGTGGTAGGGACATGGTTTGCATGGACGAGATGGAGTTGATGGAGGGAGAAATTAAATGGAACTTGGCATGTTATCCTTGTAACTCTGCATCTTTCACTACCTTCAAGACCTGCAAAATCATAAAATTTATTAGTGGACAGGTTTGAGTTCCTTCCCATGGTATTCTTTTTGTTTTCTTCTTCTTTTTTTCCTTTTTTTTTTGAAAGATACACAGGTTGCCTCAAGAGAGGTTTTCAACCTGCTTGCTTGCCTTGGGTGCCTGAAGGGAGGTTTTCACCTAGGGATCTTTTTATTTTTTATTTTTCACTCTTGGGCTTCCTCAAGGAGGTTTTCAACGCAAGAGTTGGCCTCATATGCCTCATAGAGGTTTTTAGCTAGGCATCTTATTTTTAATTTTAATTTTTTTTCCTTTTTCACAAATAAAATAGTATTCAAGAATTGTGTGACATCGAAGCTAGGACACTTCCAATCACATTTACCTCCTTACTAATGTTGTTGATGAACTCCTCCCTAGACAAACGCATTTTGTAAGCTTTCAATATATATCCATTGATGAGTAAGGGAATACCTTCCTCATCAATGGTCCTGATTTGAACAACCCCATTGTCATGGCACTTCTCTATTAGGTATGGGCCTAACCACCTTGTCATCAATTTTCCTTTGAATTCCTTGAACTTGGAGTCATATAGCAGAGCCCATTCCCCTTCTTGAAACACCTTTTCCTCGATGTTATTATCATGCCAAACCTTCCTATGCACTTGGATAACTTTAGTGTGTAGGAGGGCCTGCATCCTAAATGCATCCAGACCATTCAACTAGAGCAGCCTCTCCTGTTGTGCCTTTGTAACATCCAAATCCAATTGTGTTTCCATTCTCAAGGTTTTGTACTCAAACTCAATGGAGAGTAGAGCCTTCTTTCCATAGAGAAAGTCATAAGGGGTGAAACTCGTGGTTGTCTTCCAGGTTGTATTATAAGCCCAAGTGGCCTCCACTAGTCTATCAACCCAATATTTTCTGTTGTTGCTCACAACCTTGGTGAGGATGCCTTCCAATGCTTTATTGGTGACCTCTACTTGTCCATTGTCTTGAGGATGATAGGAAGTTGACTTCCTATGTTTTATCCCATGTTGCCTCAACAATTTTTTGATTAGATGTGATGTGAATTGAGCTCCCTTATGAGTGACTAGTTCTCTAGGGTACCCAAACTTGTAGAACACATTATCCCTTATGAACTCAACCAATTTCTCTTCTTTTTCTACCTTGACAACCTTGGCCTCAGCCCACTTTGTTAAATAATCAATGCATACAATTATTTAGTTTTTTCTGCCCCGATGGTGGATCAATGGGCCCAATGAAATCCATGCCCCATTTGTCAAATGGCTCTAGAGTCACCTGAGGTTGTAAGGGAATTTCATCCTTGGGAGTAGTTTTTCCCATCCTCTAGCACTAATCACATTGACTGGTGTATCTTCTTTCAACTTGGTGGAGAGTGGGCCAGTAGTGGCCAACTTGTAGTACCTTGAAATTTATCCTCTTGGTTGCAAATTGACCTCCATAAGGCCCATCATGAAAAGCTAGAAGGATGTCAAAGAATTCCTCCTCCCCAACACACCTCAAAATTTAATCTGGGCCCAAATTGAATAGATTTTCCCTAGTCTAAGGGAATGGGGCGCTCTTCCTTACAATTATGCTCTTCTCCTTGGATGACAGATTTGATGGGAACTTTGCAGCAAATAGGTAGTTGGATATGTCAACAAACTATGGAAAGAGAACTGAAATATCAAATAAATTCTTATCTGGCAGCTGATCATCAACCATTCCTTCCTCACCTGTAGGAACAAAAAGTCTGGACAAAAAATATGTAACTACATTTGCTATGCTTGACTTATCAATGAAGTTAAATCAAACTGATGTAATAAAAGAAACCATCTAATAATTTTAGCACTCACATTAGGCTTGTTCATTAAGTATTTGATAGAAACATGGTCAGTATGCACAAATGTTTGATAACTAATGATGTAGTGTCTGAATTGGTTCAAGGAGTGGAAAACAACTAGGAGTTCCTTTTCAATCACACTGTAGTTCAATTCAACCTTGGAAATGTTTTTACTAATGAAGCAAATGCCATAACATAAATTGTCATATATCTCGGCTATAGCTGATCTTATAGCATTGTCAGATGCATCATCATGGATGTGGAAAGGAAGATCCCAATTTAGGCCTCTGAGTATGGGTGCAGTAGTCAAATTGTACTTCAAGATTTGTAGGGCCTCTTGGAAATTTTCTAACCAACATAATTCATAGTCCATGACCAACAGTCTAAACAATGGTGAGGCTAATTTACTAGAGTCTTTGATAAATCTCCTATAATATCCAATTAGGCTCAATAAACTCCTGAAATACCTCTACTTTTTAGGAGTAGGGACCCTTTTTATGATGGCAATTTTATTTGGGTCCACTTGTAGTCCTTCCTGGGAAATTGGGTGACCCAAAAATTCCATGCATTCATCAATAATTCACACTTCTCAAGACTAAGTGATAGGTTCATTTCAATGCACTTATTTAATACTTTCCCCAAGTTAGAGAGAGCCTTTAGGAATTCACAGCTGCAGGGAGTGAAATCATCCATATAGATTTCTAAAGAGTGATGAACTAGCTCAACAAAGATGCTCAGAACTGCCCTTTGAAAAGTGGAAGGGGCATCACATAATCCAAATTGAAGGAGCCTATAAGCAAAGGTACCCTAAGGACAAGTGAAGGTGGTGTTATCTTGGTCCTCTAGGTTGATCTGGATCTAATTATAACCATTGAATCCATCCAGGAAAGAGAAGAACTTCTTCCCTGCAAGACCATCCAAGACTTAATTAATGAAAGGTAGAGGAAAATGGTCTTTCTTAGTGGCTTTGTTTATCTCTCTGTAATCCACACTGATCCTCCACTTTCCATTGTTCTTTGGGGCCAAAACTAGAGGAGACACCCACTCACTATTTAATATGGGTAAATGAACCCCGCATCCAACAACTTCTACAATACTTCTTTGACTATGTCTTTGAGGTTTGGGTTCATTCTCATCTGAGGTTGGCACACTGGTTTGCATCCTTCCTTAATGTAGATGTGGTGAGTACACCCTGAAGGATGCACTCCATTCATTTCCTTATATCTTTAGGAAAAAGCATCCAAGTGCTCTCGCAACATGTTTCACAACTTCTCTTCTTGATGGGCTGAGAGAGAGGGGTGATTTTTAATGTTTTAGATGGACCAAATTCTACCATTTTGACATGCGCAGGACTTAAGTCAACTAGGCACAAATCAGCCCAAGGGCTATCTTCAGATTTCTTCACCAGCTCATCAAGAGGTAGGGTGTTAGGGGGTTGGTTCTGGAGGATTTGATCAATGAGGTCATCTTCATCAGGTTGCCCCTCTCCTATAATAACATCTAGGGTACAAATGGGGTAGGATGTGGTATGGTCTACATAATCTTCCTCCTCCTCTTCCAACCATAAGGGTAAGTCATTCTATAGGGATGGTTGAGCAGGAGGGTACAAGACCAATTGTTTGGAAAAAATGCCCATTCTTAATGGTCATGTTCCCATCTCTGCAACTTATGTAAGCATCGATAGTGGCTATCCATGGACTTCCAAGGATGAGAGGATAACCATTGAATTTTGTCTTGGGTTGGAGAATTAAGAAGTCCATAGGGTACTCCCAGAAATCAATAGAGACCATCACATCCTCAACAACTCCCTCGGGAACTACTCTGGATTTGTTTGCAAGTTGCAATATTATTGTGGTCTTTCTTAAGGATCCTTGTAGATTTAGTTTGAGCATGGTATCCTTGATAATAAAATTAATGGAAGACCCAAGATCAATCAAGGTGTGGGGGACAATGATGCCATCAATGTGTACATCTACCACAGGACTTCCAGGGTCTAGATATTTTTGGAAAATCACTCTCCCCAGTATTAAGTCAGACAACTTTCCAATGTCATTAATGGTAGGGGTGTCTTTCTTTCTCCTCCCAGGATGTTTGAAGAATTTCTCCTTGATTAGCTTGTTGTAGACGGGGACATCCTTAATGGCTTGGAGGAGTGGGATTTTAACACACAAGTTTTTAAATTCTCCTAGAAGTTCAGTCTCTTCTGGGGTGTGCTGACTAGGATGGATCAATCCTTTAGGAAAATGAGGCGGATTGGCTTTAGGAACACTCTCTTCCTTTTCCTTTTCTTTCTCCTCAAGTGGAGATGGAGGTTGGTTATTTGGAAGCACTCTTGTAGACCTGAGGTTGATTTCTTGAATTTCCATAGCATAGGCAAGGTAGGATGTTTCTCGACTATAGACCCATTGTGCATGTTTGTTGTTCGGGTTCAAATTTTCCTGAGCAGGAATATGAGGTTGCTTAGGTGGAGTAGGATGAAGGAGTTGTGGTTGAGATTGAGGTGGAGGTAGTAAGGCTAGAGTTTGGTTGAATGGAGGCCACCAACCTTGTGATGTGGTATTCCATTAAGGGTGTTGGGGAGCATATGGTTGAAATGACTGATTGGAAGGTTGGAAAGGGTATTGAGGAGCATAAGACCAAGGATAAGGTGTGGACCATGAATGATGAGCAGGAGAACACCAAGGGTGAAGGGATGCATTCTAATTGGGATTGTAATAGGAATAGGATGCCCCTTGCATGCCTTGAAGGTATGGTCGCGGTCCCTGAGGCCACCTTTGATTAATATAACAAAGTTTTTCTGCCCCACCTTCAGCTCGTTGGTATACAACCTTAAATCTAGGCAGAGAAGGGAACATATATGTGGAATGGATTTCCTCATAGACTGAGTAGACCTCTATAATATTCAACGGGCATTCATTTTTGGGGTGCCTTCTAGTGCATCTAGGGCAAAAGATAGCTAAGGCTCTCTTTGCTTCCTCCTGCTTCCTCTTGATCTGCATGGTGTCCATTTGTAGAACCAGGGTGTGTAACATTTCACTTTTAAAGTCTTCCAACATGTTTCCAATTTCACTCTTGATAGACATGTTGGAGGAAGATGAACTGGTCAAGTCTTGACTAGCCCTACCCTTCTTTTTGGCAGCTCTAGAATGGTATTTGAAAAATTTATTGATATCATCATAACATAGTTGGTAAATGTCCCCTCCAGACAACATATTTAGGGTTTTCAGAATGTCCTCCATGATTCCTCTAAGAAGGACTAACTTGAGTGATTCAGGATCAATTGTGCATTTGGCCCTTTTGTAATTGAGTTAGAACCTTTCGTCATAATCTTCCAAGGATTCATCATGTCCCAAAGTCATTCTAAATATTTTCTCTTTGGTATATTTGGACCTACAAAATTCCTTGTACTTGTTTATGAAGGCGTGTTGTATTTGAGCTTAGGTAGTGATGTTGTCCCTAGGTAAACCCATGAACCAGCGCAAGGTTGTATCCCAAAGGCTAGATGGGAAAAAATTCAACATCTGGTCATCAGAGGTATAATCATAAGTTCTGCAGATGACGACAAACTCAAACAAAAAGGTATCAGGGTACTTTGAGGTTAAGCCATGGAAGTGAGGAAGGAAAAAGGGGCTTATGTTTTTCATCATAGCATCTCCATTAGTATCTCTAATAGGAAAGACACCCTCATTTCTATTTTCAGTCTCATTTCTATTTTCAGCCATGGTGTAAGTGTGTGTGATGGCTTCTTCTTCTTCTTCCCCAATAGGCTCTTCAAAGATCTCTGGTTGTTCACCTAATGGGTCCTCTAATCCCCTTGTAGTTAGAGAGGGAAGCTGACAGTCATCGAAGAAGAGGGAAGGTTGATTGTTTAATGGTGTGGGGGTATTTGGTAAGAATTTCCCAAAGAATTTCTTTTTATGTGTTTCTTAAAATTAATTGTGAGACAAAAGGAAATCAGAATAACATCTACCTACTGAATGCAAATTAGAAAGAAAAGAAGAAATTACATCTACCTAGATGCCAAAAAGTGATGAGCCTCAGTATTGCAGCAAGAATGTTGTGGCTCCTAGGGCCGCCAACTTTACTTTATCAACCCGAGGTTTCGTAAAAACTTGGAGGTGACAACGCTATATACACAACATATGCATCATTATACTCATGTCACTTCTCAATTAGGGCACTTGACCATTAGGGTTCCATACCATCCCTCTATTGAACTAAAGGGAGTTTGACTACTGACAACAAATGTAAAGCTAGTTCTAGTGTAGGAAAATTAAATGCTTGTGTAATTAGGAAATGAAAGCTTCCAAATGACGAATGCTATGAAATGTCATAAATCAGCTAGCTATGAAATAACACAAATTACTTGTAGAAAGGAACTATGGTAATATTGCAATTGATCATGTAGCTATTAGGACTGCTTGAAAATAGAAAGCTGCTATACCATCTTAGAATTCAAAAATGCATGCATTAACTATCTCATTCATATTTGTAGAAAAAGTCTTAATTGCTAACTTCATAAATATAAAAGCTAATACTATATTATCTTGTAGGAGAGAAAGGAATGGGAAGGATGGTATAGTTGGAACTTCTGGTCATGGAGTCGAAGTTAAGGGGCTAACCTACTGCTACACTAGGCTATCCTATAATTTCAAGTCAAAACAGGGTCAAAACAGGCTGCT
>APFE031270710.1:79056-130536 GCA_000404065.3 Pinus taeda | reverse complement strand
ATTAGATGTTTTGAAAAGAGAAAAACTTTATGTTAAACTCTCAAAATGTGAATTTGGCAAAACATCTCTAAATTATTTTGGTCACATAGTAGGAGTTGGCGAATTGAAAATAGATCCCTCTAAAGTGGCATTCATTGTAAACTGGCCTAAGCCCAGGTATGCTACAAAAGTGAGAAGCTTCTTAGGAGCAGCACAATATTGGAGGAAGTTCATTTTTAATTTTTCCTCAATTGCAGCTCCCTTACATGCTTTGACAGGATTGAACAAGGTGTTTCAATGGGGAGGAAAACATCAGAAAGCCTTCGACACCTTAAAAGAAAAGATCAGTACAACACCTGTATTAGCACTACTAGATCTACAAAGATAGATTGAAATCCAAACTGATCCAGTGACTATGCCATGGGAGCAGTGTTGACACAACACGGTAAACCCATATGTTATCATTCTGAGACTTTTAATCTTGCAGTAGTTAACTATCCTACCTATGATAAATAATTGTATGCATTAGTTCAGAGTGTGAAAAATTGGAAACATTACTTAATGAGCAAAGAGACAGTAATACACACTTATCATCAACCACTTCAATATCTACACTCCCAAACTAAGTTGCAACAATCAAGACATTATAGATGGATGGGTTTTCTACAACAGTTTCATCTAGTCATCAGATATAGAAATGGCATACATAACAAGGTTGCAGATATGTTATCTAGACCCATTATAAATGCATCTACCATACTTAAGCATAATTCTGTGCTGCATGAAAGCTACATCGAACAATATGCTCAGGGTATGGACTTTAAGGATGTGTATGCAACTTTGAGTCAAGGAAAAAGAGTGGAAGAATTGGACTATCATGTGAAGGACCAACTTTTATATCATTGTGGGAAACTATGCATTCCACAAACTGAGAGAGTAAAGATAATTAGGGAAGCACACACTTCTCTCATATCCAGTAATTTTGGAGTAAGTAAAATAGTTGCACATCTGCAAAGGTTCTGCTATTGGCCGAGAATGAGTGAGACAGTTTCTAGATACGTAAAGGGGTGTGCTATATGTGCTAAAAGCAAGCCCAATAACAGGAAACTAGGCTTGTACACTCCCTTGCCAGTTCCTTCTCACCCTTGGGAAAACATTTCCATGGATTTTGTTGGGGGACTGCATAAATCTAGGAAAGGTCATGACTATCTATATGTTGTTGTGGATAAGTTAAGCAAAATATGTATTTTGATACCCTGCAGTAAGCAGATTACAGCTGAACAAACTGCAAAATTGTTCTTTAAACATGCATGGGTTCATTTTGGATTACCCACTTCTATTATATCTGATCGAGACACCCGATTTGTGGGGAAGTTTTGGTCAAGTATATGGGAACTAATGGACACCAAATTAAAGAAAAGCACAACTTTTCATCCACAAACAGATGGTCATACATAAGTAGTTAACAGGACAGTGATTCAGTTACTGAGAGGATATTGCAGCAAGCATCCTAAGCTTTGGTATGAGCACTTGTGCTATGTGCAACATGCTTACAATAGAGCCAAACACTCTTCTACACAGAGATCTCCTTTTGAGGCATACTTTGGTTTCATACCAAGGTCTCCTTTGGATTTTTTCTTTGGTAAAGATACCATGGTTGATGGACACAGTGATGTGGACAAGGAAACTAGGTTCATTGAACAGATCCAGGAAATCCATCAGGTAGTATAGGAACAGCTGGAAAAGAGTGAGGCCAAGTACAAGGCTAAGCATGGTAAGCATCAGATGGAGCATAGTTTTCAAGTTGGAGACCAAGTCTGGCTGTACATCAGCAAGGACAGGATGAAAGGTGAAGGTAAAAAGATAAAACCTATCAGGTATGGACCTTTCACGATACTTGAGAGGATTGGTGAGAATGATTTTAGCCTTGATCTACCAGCTTACATGCACATCTACTCAGTCATAAATGCAGACTGTTTGAGGTTGTTTGAACTTTCAATCATTGAGGACCCTGAAGAGCAGAGTCAATTACCTTTTGTTGATGACCTACTACCTAAATACCTTAATGAGTTACGGGAAGACACAGTGCTGGATAGGAAGGTGAGGACAACGCGCATCGGATAGGTGGAATACCTCAGGATTGGGATTAAAGGTTAGAAGCCAAGCAGTGCAAAGTGGATTGAAATTGGACAAGTGAGACAGCAGTTTCCTCACTTAGTCGATGCTTGAAGAAAACCAACTTTTGGTGGTCCAAAAGCTTTTCAATTGGGAGGCAGTGATCCGAATCAGATCCATAAATGACTGTCATAGAACCGTGACTAAAA
The DNA here is from genome assembly GCA_000404065.3 of Pinus taeda. NCBI lineage: Eukaryota > Viridiplantae > Streptophyta > Pinopsida > Pinales > Pinaceae > Pinus > Pinus taeda. The sequence goes on along the minus strand of APFE031270710.1, from coordinate 128,233 downwards.
TAGGCCAAACAAATCCTTGAAGAATCCAAATAGCAGTCGAAAACACCCTGAAACAGTGGCCATGGCAGTCGGCGTGGAACGACGAGGACCTTGGTCAAAGCGCATTGACCGAGGCTGATGGAGACTGGGCAGGAGGCCAAAATAGCCCCTAGGAGCCCCAGATCAGGAAAAGGAGCTGGTTTTCAATGCACGTTAGCGCTTAGCGCTAACTCGCATCATTGGGAAAATAGGGCCAAAATGGAAAGCCTCCAGCACCCAGTTGCATGGAGGAACCGAGGGACCGCGGGTAGAAAAAGGAAAAGGCGCTGAAGGAAAAAGGTGGGACCCACATTGAAAAACTGGCAATTTCCCCAGGACGCCCTTGAATGGTAAGCGGTTTTGGAGAAAGTGGAGCGATCACAATCAACGATCGATGCATGGTAGTGAAGGAGAGAGAAAAACCACCACGAACATGCGCTATCGGTCGAGCAAATCAACCGCGCTCAACGTGTGAATGACGTTGGATCTGGAGGAGCCCAGATTGGACAGCTGAGATTGCGCCTGATAGACAGAGCGGAATTGACAAGGGATTAAGCCGCAATTTAAGAGGATTTGGAATCTGTTGATCACCACGGTGGAGAAAGCAACGAATTGAAAAGTGGGCTGGCGCAGTTCCGATGGAGATGCATGGATACTTCCCGAGCATTATGCTGACGCCGAACAGGGAATTCCAAGCACACAGGCGACAGGCAAATCGATGCAGGAAGGAGAGGAAACGAACAGACACAGAGGTCGAATGGCTAAAGCCATGAGCAGAGACAGTGAACGAGACAGGAGAGAAGAGAGATTCAGATCGAAGAGTCCAAGTGACCAAGCGAGATAGTGAACAGTGAACCCTGAGAGGAGGACTGAGCACAGAGAGCAGTAAAGCCAAGCAGAGGAGACAGAGGGCCGAGCTGACCATAGGAAGCATCGAGCACCAAAGAGCTTGAAGAATCAAGCCTTCCCATAGAGGTATCTGTCCAGATTGAGCATCACAATTGGCTCTTTCCACTTTCGACCAAAGGTCACAGAGCTGGTAGGAAGAAAGGGAGTCTGTGAACTCTGAGTGGTTTGGGGAATCCAAGAACCACCCTGCTAAGCAAAATCTGCTGTCAGGAGAGCTCATATTGAGTCCCTGCATTGTAAATCTTTTACTGAGAGACACAATAAAACAAGGCCACCACTGAAGCTGGACCGGAGATGTAGCCCTAGAGACTAGGGTGAACTCCTTATTAAAAACTGTTTGTGTCTAGTATTGCTTACTATATTTCTCTGCTGTCTTTCCATTCAAAATTTCTGTGTATTGGCAATCTGATCGATCTGTTGTTTCAATCACATAGAACACACACCAACACATGAGTCTGTAATACCTTTGTTTATTAAATCTTCAACTGAGGTCACTCATAGGGTGAGAATCAGATCAATCCCTGCAAGAAAATACAATAGAGCTACAAAAATACGAGTTCCCTCCACAAGAAGACTAATCAAAATCTACCTCTAGAGGAAAATTCGACTTTGTACTTATACAAAATGATTAGGAATCATTCCACATGAAAGGAGGAAGCTTTCCCCACCAAAATCCCTTGATTAGTGGATTTGGTTCCCAATACTAGGAATTTGCATTAAATGGCATGGAACACATCCCTAGATTTTCTCAATCATTGGAGTTCCACAATCTATGCCATAATTCCATAATATGTTGTTGATTTATTATTTAATATTGATCCTCATGTAGTAGGGAGAAAGTCCGTAAATTATCTCCTCCTCCAAATATTCATAATCTTCCCAATATTCTCATAATATTCCACAAAAATAAATAATATTAGGCACAAATATGCAATTATTCTTAAACTTTCCTAATGAACATATTAAAGTTACAAATACATTATCTAATTCAAAAAGAGAGGTTTTGTTGAAATATGGCAAAAATAATATTTCAATTTACTTTGTCCTTTAATTAAATTGTGAATTAAAATCGAATTTAGTCTTGACAACTACTTGGAAATAATTAATTAATTTATTTTAAATTAATTAGTTGGAGAAATTCAAGTTAGAAGTCTTTCTGAAGTCATGCAAGAGTTATCCCTTAAATTAAGGAGATAAGATTGAGTTATTTGAGTTGTAATTAGTTAACTCAGTTTATTGAGTTAAGTCCAGTTAAATTAGTTCCAAACTGTTTGAGGAACTAATAGAGAGTAAACAGTCAGTTGATGCATGCATGCACTCAACTAGTGCTACTCCAGTTAACTAAAGATTCCCTTATCAGAAACTCATGCATATCTATTCTATGAAAGACCTAGTTGAGATTAAAGTCAAGGAAAATTTACTATCAGTTGCATGTGTTTTCTCAAAGAGAAAACTCATGCATGCAGTCAAGGATTTAATCTTTGAGGATTGCGCAGTTTTGGTGGAGATCATCCACTTGGTTGAAGGTGAATCATCCACAAGGAACAACGTAAGGAAATAGGATCTTGGAGGGTAGAGAGGAAGGCTGAAGAGAAGCCAAGATTGCCTATGAGAATCTATGAGGATTGTACTGAGAGATGGCTAGCTGTGAGATAAGGCTTTGTATAATTCCTATGTATTTCCACCTGTATGATAATACAATAGTGTGGGGTTTTAGCTAAGGCTTTCCCCAAAGTATTTTCATGCGTATTGTGCCATTGGTTCTTCTTCTTCTAGTTATATTGTTCAACTCAATCTTTAAGCTTCCACAAATTGATAGTAGAAGTAGGTTATAGTATTATGCTTTGATTTATATTGCATTATTGGATTAACCTACCATAAGATTTTCTATAGGTTTAATGTGCTGAAGGATGGTTAAATGGGCCTTAATTTATGTTTAATCTAGAGGATGTATACTTTAGAGGCCCATCAAAAAGCAAGCTTGGAGGCCAGTGTTGGGCAAAATTTGCGCAGTTTTTGGAGGGAAGGTAGAGCCTCCACTCTCAGAAATGAGCATTGCTAGCTCGACGGGTAACTAAAAACATGAAAAGTTCTGAGTGCATGGTGAAGCTAAGTGTAAAAAAGAGTGAATGATCATGCATGAAAATAGTGAGTGCATGATTCATAAAATTGGAAAACAAGCATGTGTGTGAAGCAGGTCACTGCAATGGCGACTGTTAATGCATAAATAGTGTCATGCATGCGACAACAGTGAGATGCACTGAAAAATTGAAATAATTCTTCTAAAAGCTAACATACATTAAAATGACAACAGGTGTTCATCAAAACCAAGCAAACAACATTCACACAAAGTGAAATACAAAAAGCGACAGAAAAACAACAAAAGACATGAAAAGATGACTTACCTAGAAAAAGTTGAGCTGGATGTGCCAAATGGTCCTAGATGGGATCTGGGATGTCAGAGCTCCAAGATTGATGTGAGGAATGAGCTCTGCAATGTCGAATAAATAAGTTTGATAAGAATGAGGCTTATGACGTGCATGCCATAAATCGAGGAAAAAGCAACACTTGGTGGTAAGTTTCTAAACGATCTTTGCATGTAACCTCCAGCTGCTAAAAATAGATCTCTAAAATCTAGGGATGGTTTTTATTTTTATTTTTTATTTTTTATTTTTTCAGGAAAAACAACCAATGATTGCAAATCAGGTTTTCTCAGTTTTGGGGGGAATTGGTCACCCTAGAAGCACATGTAACAATGTGCAAGCCTAGGAAAGACAATTGTGTAGTTTCTAGGTTAAGCAAGACTAGATGTCCCTCTTGCATTATGCAATTTCTAGACTGAAGCCCTAACTGTTAGTCAGAATTGCACATTTTCTGAGCTGAAGCCTAGCATTGGGATGGATTGTGCATTTATGGAGCCCAAAAAGCAATCCAACTAAATTACACAGTTTCCAGATGGAAGGTTGGTTCGCCTCCATAATTACACAATTTTCTAGGTGAGCACCTCAACTAGAAAATTGACGAAGTATGGAATGACAGCTTGCGGGTGGGAGGAAAACAAGTTGACATGCATAGGTTGGTAGGCTACTAAAACTCAATTGAAGCCTATGTACTTGGACAGTCAAGACATGTTGCTAAGGATGGTTGATAAGGAGGCTCCAAAGAGAAGCTAAGGCAAAATTTTGGAGGGTGGTTGTAGTCGCTACAGCACTTGCTTACTCCAAATTCTTGCGCTTAAGTCAACCCAAAACTGCTCCAATTCCTGCATTTAACAAACATTAGGCCACATGACATAGTAACTCACCTTTTACTCTTGTCATTAAGAAAAATATAACAAAATATGTAAATAAATGTGAGAAAGGTCAATTTAATAATTAGGAGAGTGGCATTGTGACCCATATAGTTCACCTATTGATGAGCCTCATCATTTGGAATGCCCAACTCTTTTAGGAAGGAATAAGTACCAAACTTTCAAACATTTCCTCATATTGTTTCTATATTTTAGTACTATAAAGGTGATTTGAGATTGTCAATTTCGTGAGTGATTGAGGAATAATTTTTGTGGAAACTATCAAGACTCAGGCCAAATCTATGCTTTGAGAGGAGCTTTGTAATTCATAGATAAACACTACATTACTTTCTTTATGAGTTCTTTACTTAGACCTCGTGGTAGCTCTTCGAGGCAACCTCTAGGCCAGTAGGTTGTAGCTTATGTGCTAAGCCAGGTTGCATCAAATCTATAGGCAGGTCATATCTCTAGCTGGAGGTAGGTGGAATTTTACCAACCTAAATTATTTCACTGTCTATTCCGACTTATCCAACTGCAACTCCAACTACCACCTATAAAATTTATCTATACTTTGATACATGACCATGATATTAGGGGATATCCCACTTAGTACATTATTTGAAAGGGTTAGCTACATTCTTATTACTTTCAGTGCAGGGCCCTTACTTATTACTTTTAGTGATAGGAAACCTACTTTCTGAATGAAGCCAGATTCACCTACATTCTTGGGATGACACCTACATTCTTCTGGGGCATTAATTCACCTACATTCCTTCCTATGACTAGAGATCTGTAGCTCAAGGTTCCTAATCCTGAATTTTTGAGCTTACTTCTGAAAGGTTCTATGGTTTGAGAGGAGCTTTGTAATTCATAGATAAACACTGCATTACTTTCAAAGAAAATTGAAAAGGGGGAACAAACAACTTGTTGGAGTTCTTAGCTTTAAATTCCTTAATAAAGTTGGCTTTGAACCTGAGGATACAAAACATTGAGTTTTTTAGGGATTTTTCATTGGTGGTGAATTGGATGCAAGGGAATTAGTCTATACACAATATAAATTATAGGGCATTGGAACACATATAAATGAGGTCACATGTGCCTATAATTATTTTTAGATATGTCATATTTTTCAAGAGTTGAACCAATATGTGGATTCTTTCAAAAGTTGGATTATTACTACCTTTTCATTCGATACTTTATACTACAGTAAGGTTTGGAATATTTGTGGAAAGCTGTAAAGAAATAGATTTTGAATGATCACACAATAACTTGTTTGTGCTGGGAAGACAATATCATCTAAAGATAATATTAACAATATTTTGAAGATAGTTATAAATCATGTAGGATAGTAGGATCAAGTTGGAAATTTATTTATTTAATTTTTTGTAATAATTTTCTCTGAAATAAACTTTGAAAGTTTAATTATATATTACAAATTTGGATAATATACTATTTTTATATAGTATAATGCAACTACATTTGGAAAATGTATCTTTATCTCCTTTTTTGGAGTAAAAGTATGATTTTTTTTTGAAAAAAACTAATAAAAAACATTGGACATCTCCCTTTAAAGTGAGATCTAAGGTTTTAAATATTATACATAATTCCTTTATTTATGTAGAACCTGCACCTTGGTGTCATGCACTCTTTATAGAAAGGCTTAGATAGAAAATACAATTAAATTTTATAGCCTAATAGTGTCCACTCACAAAAAAATAGTCTAGATATAAATACAGTTAAAGTTTATCCTTTCTATTAATTAGTGAGAATTTTCATCATAGCATTTCACAATATCCATAAGTATGAGCATGCATGCATATATTTCAATTGAAAGAAATTTCATGGACTAAGGGGAAGTGGAGAGCCTTGTTCATGATATATTGTGGCTAGGTTTTTTTCTTTAACAATGCCCACCCTTATAATTGGTTCATGTAACAATGAAAATAGAAATGTGAAAGATGGAGCTCCCAAATTTTTCTTCGTTGTGGCTAGGGTTTCCCTAGCTACCTAAAACTAGTGCTAAGCTTCTGTGGGGACTCTTAGGGAACTTGTGTTGTTGACCCATTAGTTTCGTAGGTAAGCTCTGCATATGAAGACTCTGTTTTCTTGATTCTTGAATGCCATTTTTTGCATTTTTGGAGCTGTGTTAAGGCCATATGTTTTATTTGCATTTTGTTTCTTTCTTAAAATTCTTAATATTATCCAAATTGGAGCTCCACGGGTCTTCTATGAACCCTCAACATTGATCTTTTGTAGGGATCCTCAAGGAATCTATGTTGTTAAGATCTGATTTCTCGTGGATTTGTTTTGAGAAATATCAAGTGGGTGTTGTGTTTTTTGTGCAACGTAATGCATGCACAATGAGCACACCAAAAAAATTCATGAAGAAGGCATAATCAATCCATTCTTTGGATTTTGTTGTTCCTTAGTGAAAAAGAATGTGGAAAATTTGAAGGAAAAAGGGTTATTTGGAAATTTTATTGGCATATGCCTACATTTTGAAGCTATTGAACATTGGGTTTTTGTCAATTGGAGAAAATTATGAAGCTGCGGGCATGTGATATTGTGGAAATAGTTATTACACTTTATTTTTTGAAAACCAAGAAGAGAGAGACTAGGTCTATAAGTTGACTCCTTATTTCATGAGTACCAAAGGTATGCTCATCTCTCAGTAGTCTATAGAATTTAATCCCATGATAGAAATTTTATCCGCACCTATGTGGATCAGATTTCTATTTCTCCCTCTTCTTTGTTGGGATGAAGAAATTTTTAAAGATATAAGAGATAGAATATGCCGATTTATTACTAGTGATAAGGCACATAGGAATGATTTTTCGTGTGCCAAATTTTTGTTGAAATGGATTTCTCCAAAGGCCTCCTCGAGGTGATTCAGCACGAGGGTTGGTCTCACCTCTAGGCTCTAGTTTATGAACATATTCTTTTCAAGAGTAATTTGTGTCATGATTATGGACACATTGTGAAAATATGTTCAAAATCTTCAAAATATCAAAGTACTCCAAATCCATTCCTCCCCCCCCTCCCCCCCTCAAAGAAGAGGAAGGAGAAAATAAGTAAGGATTCATTCCAATTACACGAAAACATAAGAATCATCGAAATAAATAACATACATGTAACGATAAATATTTGTGTCAACCCCCTTATAACAATTTTTTTGAAGTCTCGAAGGTTCCTGAGGTAGGAGGTGATAATGTTGAAGAAACTAGTATGGTGGCTGAGAAGAAGATCAAACCCTTGTCTTCTTCCCTATCCTATTCATATTGCTTAAGAATCATTTTTCTTTCCCACCAGTAACAAGAAGAAATAAATAACATAGTATAAACAACTCTAGTCGTAAGTTCTATATTGCACCTTGTGGGTCCAATGGTGGACCATCTTCTAGAGATTTATAGGAATTCTCAGCTTCTACATTTTCTTGTGTTATAAATTTGTTATAATTTAATCTTTCTCCCTTGAAAGAGTAGGAATAAAGATTCAAAGTTTTAGTTTTGGACCATTTCCCCCCTATTCTTATTGGGAGGAGGATGATTTTTCAACTTTTTAGAATTCTGTGAGGCAAAAGCAATGTAACTCCAGATGTACTTGCTGCATCTAGCGGTGGATTTTCAATATAATCTATATACTCATTCTTTAAAAAAAAGTGACCCCCCTTATCTAGAATCCTCAACTAGTAAGTTGACCTCCTTGTATATTCTATCATATTTAGATCATGTTCATCATTGTTTTCTTCACATACGAGTCACTACACATGGATTCTCCACCCTAGATAGGGATTTGATCATGAATGCAACTTTGAGTGTTGGTTCATCCACAACTATGCCTACTTTGGAACATGAAGAAATACATGGAACATATTTCAATGAGAAGTTGTGTTGGATTCACACTTATACTAGTGGGGGGATGAACTAGTATAAGAAAGCGTATTACTTATTTAAACATTCATGAATCATAAGAAAATAATATGATAAGTAGTTCATGAAACATTAGATATATGTGTAAATGCTTTCAGGAGAAAACCAAAAAACTTTGTATAACAATTCTAATACAGGCACCCACCTACTGTTACAACAATTTGTGTGAATTGACCACCTTAAAATTACAAAATTTTAGGCACCAATATATAAGAGACACCAATCCCCTTCTTTGGTTTGTAGGAACCAAACCACATGAGACATTGATACCATTTGCAATCTACTATGAAGATTGTTTTGCAATGGTCCAATTTTCTTCCCTGACTCCTAATCTATTCTTTGTCTTTGTAAATTTACTTTTACAATGTAACCTTGAGATAAGTGCTTCCTTCAAACCACATGTTCAAAAAACACTTTACTAGTGTTACCAATTCATAGTACTTTTATACGACCAATTCCTTCCTTCAGTCCTAACTTCTCAACATACATGTCTTCACAAAACTGCAATATAATCTTAAACTTTCTTAAGCCCACATTTCAATAATTGTTATTTATGATGTCAATCACTACATGCTACCTATAGTAATACTATAGTCACAATGCTTCCACATATTCCTTGATATGTGCCTATATTCTTATACCACCAGCGCAACAACTTCACAATGCCTTAATACATAGGAACTTCCTGTAGTACCAATTTCCAAAGATTTAGCACCTATGTTCCTTAGCACTACTTTATATGTACATATAACATGTCTAGGTGATTTTATATCAATATATATTTTATGTAACTAGATCAAAAAACAAAACAAAAGATAGATCAATGACTTGAAAATAAGCCTCTTAGAGGGGGAAACCTCCTTTACATCACATAAATGAACAATTCTTGGATGATTCAAGTAACAATACCACCTTTGTATATATAGGAGTCTAAGGGGCCACAATATAATCAAAGCCTACATAACAATAATAATGTAAGGGCACAAAAATAAAAATAGTGGGATTCTATGGGGCACAACAATAACAATATGGGGGCTACATGGGAACAACAATAACAATAAGGGGGATACACTAGTATTATATGGACGTAACATGCCCCTCTCCTTAACAAAAGTTTTGTACTGAATGCTTGAGTAGTTCTGGATGCTTCTGTATAAAATTATCATCCTCCCTTGTGGAATATTCAACGGGTAAGTTCTTCCACTTAATGAGATACTCTTAAATTGATTGATTTCATAGCTATCAAGTTCTTGTTTATGTAACTTCTTCAGGATCCAATATGATTTTTATTCCTCATCAAGTTTTGGAAATATTGTTTAAACTAAGATCTTGTCACCAATAATCTTCTTTAAGCATGAAACATGGAAAATAGGTTGTACTCGGGAAGATGCATGCAACTCCAATTTGTATGCCACAGTACCAATCTTTTTCAACACCTTGTAAGGACCAAGGGTGATAATTTAAATGTTGGGTTATGTTATATTCTTTCCACGACTAGCCCCAATAGTTAAACTCAGGAGTTAGAGGGGGGGCGTAGTCCCCCTCTGCAGGGTTCGGGGCAACGGTCTGGGGAATTTTGTTTTTGACCCTATATTAGGTGGGTGGACCTACCTATGGTTTTGTGCATGGATGTTTCACATGGTTTTGGGCGCGATGGTTTAAGGTCCATGGTATTTTGTAGATCCAGTCAAGGGAACTACAATTATGTTATAATACAGGTTTAATGGATTGGGGTTTATGGATACTTCAAGACATATATATATATGTTTTGTAACATTGAAAGGAACATAATGAAAAATCAATCTGGTAGTCCTGGTTTTGGGATCTAGGGGAAAATCTTTGTGTACAGGGTTAAAACCAACATTATTATCATTTTTAGCTTTCTTGAGTTACATTTGTTTATATGGTTTTAGCTGTAAAAATAACTAGTCACCAATGTCAAAACTTATTTCACTGCAATGTTGATATGCCCATTGTTTCATTTGTTTATGTGACAGAGAAAGGTTATCCTTAAGAGTTGGAGAACTTGTTGTTGATGCTCGATGTGATCTTCCGTTGTGTGAACCATAGAATTTTCTCTTGAATATGATGTGATGGATGGTGGATGATATCCATAAAGTGCCATAATTAGGGTCATTTTTACTGCAGTATGGAAGGAGGTATTATACCACCATTCAAGCAAAGGTAACCACTTGACCAATTGTGTTTGTTTATCAGATACAAAGCAACTTACATATCATTCCAAACATTTTCTCACTATCTTAGGGTTTGTGTCAGATTGAGGATGATAAGATTAGCTATGAGCTAATTGAGTACAAAGACAAGAAAATATTTCCATCCAAAAATTTCGGGTGAAAATGGGATCTCTATCACTTACAATAATTTTTGGGTTTCCATGTAACTATTTAATTGTTTCCATAAATGCAATAGAAATTGTATTGGATTTAAAAGGGTGATATAATGCACAAAAGTGTGCATGCTTGGTAAGTAGATAAATGACCAACATGATGAGATTATTTCCTTTAGACTTAGGTAAACATGTGATAAAATCCATTGAGATGTCCTCCCAATGCTGACTTTGAATGGATAAAGGTTGTAACTAAAATGGGGTCTTACTTGTCTCAATTTTATTTTGTTGGAAACCCAAACATTATTCCACAAATTTTGAATATTAGATTTACGGTCACCCAAAAAAATTCCTTCTTGACCTTATGGTAATTTCTTAAAATTATTGAGTGCCCTCCTAAAGGAGAGGCGTGCAATTCAAAAATAATATTTTGTTTGAGTAGGGAAGTATTACATAGATGAGCGATCTTTGTACCATACTGAGTCATTTCTCTAGATAAATGTATTAGTTGTATTGGGATCTTGCTGCAAGTTATGAATGAGTGTCCACACATCTTCATCATTCTTCCATTCCTCCCTTGCTTTAGTTATCCAATTAGGTTGGATAATAGAAATGGCATAGAAAAATGCTTCCACATTCTCATCTCTTCTTGAGAGCACACCTGCAATAACATTTTTCTTCCCTTTTTTTGTAGATAATTTCAAAGTCATGACCCAACATCTCAGTGACCCATTTTTGTTGCTCTTCTGAACATAATATTTGTTCCAATAAGTATTTAATACTATCATGATCTATTTTTACCTTGAAGTGTCTTCCCATTCGGTAAGGGTGCCATTGCTTCAGGGCATGTAGTATTTCCAACATTTCCTTCTTATAGGTAGGTTTGTGTAAATACTTTTCCTTGATTGGATGACTTTCAAAAGAAATGGGTCTTCCTTCTTGCATTAGAACAACACCAATTCCATTTCATGATGCATCACATTCCACCATAAAGGTTTTTGTGAAGTCTAGAGTAGCTAAAACTGAAGCTTGGTACATTGCCTTTTTAAGATGTTCAAAGGACTTAGTTGCTTCTAGAGTAAAAAAATGCATCTTTCTTTAAGAATGTTGTTAGAGGTGTTGTTATTTTCCCATAATTCTTAACAAACTTGTGATAATACCCTTTCAACCAGAGAAATACTCAAATATGCTTTACGATTGTGGCGATTTTCGATTCCTTGATGGCTTTAATTTTGTTAGGATCTACCTTAACACCATCATGATATACAATATGACCCAAATATTCCACCTTTTGTACCCCAATGAAAAATTTGGAGGTTTTTGCATACAATTATTTCTCTCCCCAATAGCTTGAGCACCAATTACATGTTGAACATGATCCTTCCAAGACTTGTTGTAGATTAGTATATCATTGAAAAATACTAACACAAATTTTCTAAGGAAGGTTTTGAAAATGGAATTAATCAAACCTTCAAATGTGGACGGTGCATTGGTAAGACCAAAAGGCATGACCAAAAATTCATAATCACCTTCACGAGTTCTGAATGTTGTTTTCCAAATGTCTTCAGTCTTGATTATAATTTGATGATATCCTAAATGAAGATCCAACATGGTGAAGTAAATTTCTCCATGCAATTCATCCAACAATTCATCAATGAAAATAATGGGAAATTTATCTTAAATAGTGAGCATGTGTAGCTCGCTATAATCTAGACACATACACCATGATCCATCCTTATTCTGTACCGATATTACTGGAGAAGAGAAAGAACTTTGGTTATGTTGAATTATACTTGCCTTTAGCATTTCTGCAACCATACGTTCAATTTCACTCTTTTGGGCACATGGATATTTGTAAGTTATGATGTTTGGAGGAACACTTCATGGAATCAAGTGAATAGCATGATCATGCTCACGAATAAGTGGAAGGCCTTTTAGGGTCTCAAATACCTTGGAATTATTGTCCAAAATTCTTTGGATATTTGGAGAAACAAATGATTTCGATGTTTGAAAATATAGTGAGCATAATTGTGCAATTATGTCTCATTTTTATTTCTAAAAAAGATTTGTCATGCCATTAGAGATGATCATCTTCCCTAATTTCCCTACAATGCCCCTTAATTCAAATTCCTTTCCTTCCCAAGAAAATTTCAAAAAACGTTCTTGATATTTAAAATATATTGTCCCCAAAGATTGTAAACATTGGACTCCCAATACAACATCAACACCACCCATTGGAATAGAAAGCGTTAGACTATTCAATACATATTCTCCCATGGTTAGATTCATATTATGAAACTTAAGAAATATATAGTTCCTCCATTTTCAACCACTACTTGACAATCTGGTGTTGGATACAAAAAGAATTTCAGTTCCTTGTCTATCTAACAATAATAAAATTATGGATACTACCAGAATCAATCAACACTATTATTTTTTTTCTTGATATATCCTTCTATATTGAGAGTTTGGGGAGTGGTAATTTATACCAATGCATTACAAGATATGTTCAAATTCATTTATTCTTTCTTTGGGGTTGGTTCTTGGTGTATTTCCTCTTCTTTTTATGTTTCTTGTTCCTTTTCTTCCTCTCCTTCACAATCTACATTAGAGAAATTTTGAGGTCTAAAATGGGTCTCAAAACAAAAATGTACAATAAAAATAAACTTTATAAGAACCAATGGGATTAAATATGATGATTTCAACCATGGGGGATGGTTCACCATTGTTGGAGTAAAAAGGTAAAAAAATAAATAAACTATTCTTTTCGACTTGTATTTTCAATCGATCTCCCTACGGCTTCACTGAAATTTTGAGCGAGAGGACTCATTGGATGTGGAATTTAATTAATCATCCAAGAAGTACCCATGTTGCATACTTTCAATGGAGCCTACTACATGAAAATGAGAAATACGTGAAAAATGTGATTGCAATCATGTTTTTTCATGTATTTCTCATTTTTCGTGTAATAGGGTCCTTTGAAATTATGCAACGTGGGTTCTCTTTGGGTGATGAATTAAATTTTTCATCCAGTGAGTGATCTGGCTTGAAATTTGAGTAAAAACATAGGGAGATAGGTTGAAAACGTAGTTTTTTCTTTTTTCCCTCCAAAATTTTATGATGTAATCTAATATTATTTTATTATTTCCACTAATATTTGTTAATATTCCTTAGGAGGCCCATTTTAGACCTCAAAATTTCTCTAATGTGTAAAGTAATTTCTTCTCAACATACTTATGACCCCTAGTGTATTTGTTATCACAACTTTAACAAATCCCTTTTTCTCTCTTTTCCTCCAATTGTTGTGGTGTCAACCTTGTAGGTTGTGGGAGGCTAGGAGAAACAACACTTATATATTTATAGTTATGAGTGGTAGACTTCCTTGTTTCAAAATTGTTTCTTTAAACTTTTCATGCCACCTTTGAATGCCTTCTCCAATGAATTAGGTTCCCAAAGGAAAACCTCATGTTGGATGTTATCATTTAAAGTTCCTATGAAGGCATTAATCCTATGCTCTTTTGGAATATCTTTTACCTTGATATTCAATCTTTCGAATTCCTCAATGTGCTCCACTATTGAACCCTTTTGTTTGAGATTTATAAATTGACTAAAGAAGGTATTTCTCCTTTTATCCTCATAATGTGCTACCAATTCTTCTATAAAAATTGTCCAAGTGACAATTGGTTTACGAGAACAAATCCATCAATAGCACAAAAAATGATTTTGTTCTAAATATAAAGATTTAATGCATACCTAAATTTGTGTGTGAAACACATCATGTAGATCAAAGAATTTCTCCATCTACATCATGTATATAAAATGATTGCTCCATCTATAGTATCCATGTTACTGGATCCTTGTCATCAAACATGTTCATATCGATGTTTGGAATGTGGTTAGTCTTCATACCACTATTGGATTCTCTAAAATCATAATTTGTATTCCTTTTTTCCTCATCATGATTTTCATGGAGTACCTTGTCACCTCTAGGAAGTCTTTGTTGCAACAATTTTGTCAAACCTTTCTTAAAATCTTCTATGTTTACTTTTAAACCTTCCATGTCCCCTTTTAAACCATCGATGTTCCCTTTTAAACCATCCATGTCCCCTTTTATTTCCTTTTCTAAACCATCCATCTTAGCATTCAAAACATTTTTTGTTGCTCTTTGTGAGAATGAAATTTGTTGCATTTGGTAGTGTAACTTTGATATATAATGTTGCATTTCTTCCTCTTCTTCATGTGTCATAGTAGATATTTATGGTTTCTTACTCAGTGTATCCATTTTTTTGTTGCGAGGCATGTTGAAACTAAATAATTATATATACACTTCACTATGCAGTTTGAAGCACTTCAAACTGATTTTTCAAACAATAGTTATGCAAATTTAAAATATACATAGATTGTTTCTTGTTTTTTGGAGCTTGATCTTGAAAATGTTATATACATGTAATTTTGGCTCTCCAAGGTCTGAAATTTATTCATGCAATATCCACCCTAAGTCTTCTTCCCAATGACAAAAGTCATATAGAGATTGGATTCTTCAACATAAATTTATGCCCAATCTCCCACGATGACAAATTTATGGACTAGTTTAGTAGAGTTAACTTGTATGGAATGCCATGTGTCACTATTTCAACCTTCAACCCTTTAAATGATACAGGACAAACTAAATTCCATTTATTTTCAATAAATTTTTACAAAATTCAAATCTGATGCCTTTAGAGAAATTTATGACGATTTTCCCTAGGTTACCTATTTGAGACAAAATTCCAGAGCATGCAAAAACCATAACCTATTCGGACCATATCTCAGAAAATATAGCAAATCAAGGTATGAAAATTTTCAAAAATTTTCACCAATATTGTCCTCCACATGATAAATATTTTAGCTTATGAAGCCTTGTAGAAAAAATGTTATTGTGGAAATTCCAATATGACCTACTTGAAGCAACAAAACCCTAGATCCCAAAGTGCTGATTCCAAATGTTATGTAACCACATGTTGGCTTAGTGGGTCTTGACCCAGGTTCAAAGTTATTCTTTCCGAACAAATCCCTACACCACTGGCCCTTTCGGCATCAACCCGCAAAGCGTGGAGTGAAGTCTCACCCAAAGCAGTATGGGGGTATGTTGGAACCAAGTTTCCACACCCAGAGATGACTGTGATGTCGCTTTATGCCCTAAACCTGCCTTTACATAGATTGATAAGCCTTATAGGGCTTATTGATATACTTCCTTTAATCTACTTCTAGACCTTCATGAAGGTCTACGACTGTCTTTTCCGAACCCTAAATAGGTGAATCAACTACTTACGCACCTCTGTAATTACCCTTAGTTTTGTATTTACCTAGATCGACATAATTATTTGATATCTTTAATATGTATTAAGATATTCTTTGCATAAACAAATATTAGTACTTGTGTTCATATAACAATATAAACCATGCAGAATCACACATGAATACAATATTAAATCATAACCGCATTATTCATCATAACATAAACACATTCATTCATAACAAAAGTAAATGGATAAAACACATATATTTCCAGAATAATCTCTTTATTGATACTTCAATTCTGCTTACAGACTCGAGACTATCCTGCACACTCAGCTGCAGGGGTCCACGTACTCAGCTGTGGATTCTACTCTAGGCCTCTGCGCACTCAGCTGCAAAGCTTCTCTTCTACTCTAAGACTCCTCCCTCTTCACTTCTACTGACCCATTACATCCATTGATTTCTATCTCTATGATTATAAACTGACTTAGACTCTCTAATACTATCCTTTTTATACAATACCATGGTTCGCGAACCAAGGGTATGTCTATACAAGCCAATACAACTTACATGATAGAAGGGTAAAACCCTTTATGACACTTTACTATCTATGCTCTATGTGACCACATTTTGCGGGGACTTTACATTCTTTACAACAAAACTTGAGATTTTTCCCCCAACACTTGGGATTTTTCCCCAAAATTGACCCTAGGCGACCTTGTCCCAACAAGCCCCTAACACAAATATCGTGACTCACCCTTGATTCACTCTTCTGGCATGAATATCTTATTGTGGAGACCTCCCAACTCTACTTGCACTACTGCTACCTCAGACATGCTCTGCATGGTTGCTTGCTTGATCTGCTCCACCAGTTGCTCAGTTGCTAGTCCAGCACTGTCTTCCTTTACCTTTTGTTGTGTCCTTTGTAGGCTCACCAGATTCTCCTCAATGGTGGCAGAGATAACATAGGCCTCGTCCAGTGAAGGCCCCAATCTGGCCTTGAGGACTGCCTCTTTCTCTTGCACTACCTCCACCTATTCGAGTATCTGCTTTGCCTCATGTAGCTTAGCTAATCACTGTGATATAGCAATAATGCACATTGTCACTCTTGCTTTGTCATACTATTGCTGCAATTTGCGAGCATATGTGTTAAACCTCTATAGGTTAGGATCTTCCTGTAGAGTCATAACGACCTCCATAGACTGCTCAAAGAGAACGGTGAAATTCGTCACTGCGACATCTACTACTGTAACTACATCCCTCACGGTGGGTTTACATTGTGCTCTGACCTTTGGTGGAGTTGAAGGTTGTGACTTCAACTCAAGCTCTGTGATTTTAAGGTTCAGTTCAAACTTAACCTTGTCTACTTCTATCTTTGCATCACACAAACCTACAGCCAACTTCCAAATCTTGGCCTCCAACAATACTTCTTCTGGTATGTACAGTTCAAGAACCATCTTGCATGCTTCGGCTACCACGACTGGAGTTTGCTCGTTCTGCTCCTAAACCTTCTTCCATGCTTCTAACATGGCTATCTTCTCAATGAACATCTATTCATTGTTGACTTTCTACTTGCTAATCAAGCTCAACATGCACTGCTCTCATACCCTAATTTCTGCAATCACATTGGCCTTGCAGTGTGTGAAGGAATTCAATGGGTAGCACGGCCAAGTTGAAGCCAATATTCCTCAAAGGACTGGCAGTAGCCTTGTCAGTGTTTGCCTCCATGCTCATAGCTCCATCAAGAAGTGCGACTGCCTGAAGATCCAAGGATCGAACCAACTCTATTGTTTGAGTAGTCCCGATGCCAAGCTAGTTGATGCCACACTGCTCGCCTTGCATCGGCCTGGAATTTAGTTGTTTGGATCTGCAGCTTGCGCAGACCCATCTTTATGGCACTTAGTGCCTGCTTCTGCTTCTTCTCAAACTCCTAAAGCAATTCAGCTCTCATATCCCTTACCTTATTACCTTATCTCCAATATCATCCAAGTCACCCTCCATCAAGGTGATTGGATCTAGTGATGACTTAGAGGCTTTGGTATTCTTTTGTTATCCCTCCTTTTCCTGCTCCCTATGTCACTTTATGCAAAAAGGAGTGCTCTCCTTATGTACTCCACCCTATTTTGACTATTTGTCTTCCTCCATTTGGGGCGAAGAATATTTCTGACTTCTGTCAGAGCCACGCTTTTCCTGCTCTACTTGTTCCTTTGCAGCGCGCTCTGCATATGCTTGGGCCTTCTCCTCAGTGTTGTTCTTCCTCTTTTATACCAACTGCTAAACCTTTAGTCAAGCCACTTTGTTTTTCTACTTCTCTGAGGACTTGTTAGTCCTGAAGGCCAAATTTGATGTTGTGTGCCAATCTGCTGGCCATCGTTTGAGGACCTCTGCAATGGCATCATCCGTAGCCAAGTAGGGAAGATCATACTACTTCTGAGCTGGATCCTTCAGTGGCCAGATGTAAACGTGGTGGAAGTCTACTTTGAAATCCATGTACCCAGAAAACTGTTTAAAGATAGCTGGTGACAACTACGACTTTTGGTTAATGGTTGCGTGGATGCTTACCTCCATTAGCACCCAAAATATTTTGCTTTTGCGAACCCATGCAACGTCCTTTGTAGTCCAGAGA
Source organism: Pinus taeda (assembly GCA_000404065.3). NCBI lineage: Eukaryota > Viridiplantae > Streptophyta > Pinopsida > Pinales > Pinaceae > Pinus > Pinus taeda. Next base: position 109,838 of record APFE031270710.1, on the reverse strand, counting down.
GAAGCAAACTTGGCTGCTCGTAAATCTATCTCAACTGGAGGAAACTGGTTGTCCTCTGACAACTCCCACGCGATCAGCACAATTGAGAGTAATAGCCATGAATAACGAAAGGTCTTACTTTGGTCCCGTGCCTCTTCACAGTTCGTGAGGAACTCGCCACACAGGTAGTGTTCCCAGTTAAACTATACGCCCTCCATGCACTAAGCTGCTAACAAAACCACTAATGCCAACACCTCATCACACAACACTTTCTCATCACTTTTTTAGCCAAGATTTGAGTGGCAACCTTCACCATGGGGTCAGTAATACTAGAAATGGAATACCTGCACGATTTCTTCGTGAGTTTGAACTTGTCCTTGATCTTATCGGCAAGGTAGTGCTTGCCCATCTTGTCGCCAAATGCCTTTGCTGGATTCAGTCTAAAATGAGGGAACAATGTGATCTAATGGAACAACATATCAGTTATTGGTGTTGAATCACTCAACCACAAGCACCTGTCATGCATAAGGCAGAACAACTTCTTAATGACTGTCAAATTTATAGGGGCGTAGTGGTAGTGAGGCACTTATAGCAGGTTCAACAACCCTGCCTTGTTTACCCCATGAATCCATTCCACCGACTCCAGCACGGTGAAACCAAAATCCTTGTAGAACACTCACTTTGTGAAGGTATCAGTAGCTAGTGGGGGAACTACTCAATTTCCCCCAAATCCCAATCTTCAAGCTTTAGATGTGGGATGCACACCAAGTGTGGACCTTCAAAAGTTATATTTTCTAGTAGCATCAGTGTATTATGGAGGAATTGTCCCTCATTTGGGTCCTTCGGGACCTTCACCTTGCCCTAGCATGGAAGGATGTACTATGGCAGCTTCAAAATAGGGTGTACCCCCTCAATATCTATGTCTTCTGTGCCCTCCTCAACCTCCATATCTACCACTTTACCTTTCTCCTGTGCAGTTGGCTTTTCTTTTCTTTGAGCCTGTGTAGCTAGATGTTTCCTTGGTAACTCCTGCACCGACAACGTCTTCCTCTGTTTATCCTTATTTGGCTTGGGAACCTCTCTCGGTGGTGTAGGCTTCGGCTTAGGCAACCTGGGCGCCTTAGGCACTATTGCAGGAACCTCCATACTCAGGACCTCAGGGGAAACTCTCTCAGAGATGAAAATGCCCCCAGTACTAGTGGTCTCAGTTGGTGTAGACATGAAGCTATTAATGGGGTTCTGATCGGACTCAGACACAAGGTTGGTAAGCAAATTCTCAAAGAGCTCACGCAACATACAACATAACTCAGAAATTATCAGAATGCAAAGTGTTTCTTGTTGGACGACCACTTGTAATTTATAGGAAAATTTGAATTCAAATTCGACTGTCCCCCCAAAATCCGTCCATAAATGCGAGATTAGCGACTAATTTCCAAAGATTTCACACTTGATTTCAGCCTTAAATGCCTTAAATGTCAGCCACCCACTCCTCTTAACCGTCTGTTGGCAATCAAATCATGAACAATGATGGAAATGATCACTTTTTGGCTATGCTACATAGTCTCCATCCCTATAACACAACTCTCTTGGTGCTTTTCTTGTTATTATGACACCCTTCAATTCCGCACAGACCCCTCGTTACGCAGCTCTACAACTCGGGAAGTGTAGTTTATAGTTCCACGCCTCCTTGCAGTTGCCTCGAGTGCTAAGACTGTGCTATCATCATGTGGTCATTTGGCCGGATCTCGGGCGTATGGCTTCAATTGGTTTCCATTTGGCTTTCTTAGATATGGATCTCCATTCAATTTCACAAGTTGAACTACTCCACCATTGATAATCTCCTTGATAGCATACGACCCCAGCCAATGCATCTAAAATTTTCCTGGAAACTTATCAAACTTGCTATCATATAATAAAACTAAATCATTTACGTTGAAGGTGTGTAGTTTCATGTGCCAATCATGCCGTGCCTTTTCGCTCTCCTTCTGAACTTGTTTATGGAATCCAGCCAAGAATCTATCTTCCTCTATCTCTGTGAGCTGCGTGAGCCACTCTTCTAAGGCTTCATGGTCTGCCATTCTTGTGAATGCCGCTATGTGTAGATTAGGCACAATATACTCCATAGGAATCACAACCTCTATGCCATAGACTAGCATAAACATTGTTTGACCAGTAAGCCTCTTACAAGTAGTTCTATAAGCCCGTAATAACACTGGTACATGCACGTCCCAACCATTTCTCTGCGCATTACAAACCTTTGTCAGTGCATTCTCCAAAATTTTATTAAACGCTTTAACCATTCCATTGCCCTGAGGATGATATGGTGTACTCTTTTGATGATAAAATTGGAGCTCCTCTGTCTAAACGTTGATCGTTTCATTAAGGAAATGTGTACCACGATCACTCATCAAAATATTTGGTCAACTGAACTTGGTCAACACATATTCAAATAGGAACTTCATTGCTGTTGTCCTTGTATAGTCACTTACGGGTTGTGCCTCCACCCACTTGGTCAAATACTCAATCGTGTTGATGATATACTGCGCACTCGTCTTCTTTCTTGGAGTTTGAATCGGTCCTACAAAATAAATTTCCCAATTTTCAAATGACTGCAATGGCACTTGCGTATTTAGAGGCAGTTCATCCCTCCATGATGGCCTGCCCATCCACTAACATGCATCACACCCCCTACAATATGCTTTGGAATCCTTATGCAATGTTGGCCACCACATCCCAGCGTGTAAAATCTTTTGCGCTATTGCTTTCCTTGCATAATGGCCTCTTGTAGCTCCCCCATGAGCTTCAGCTAGGATATTGGTTCATTCAAAATCAGGCACATAGCATTGTAGTATCTCATCCGATCTCATTTATATAAGTGACCTGCAATAACAGAAAAATATGCCACGCGTGCCACCAATTCCTTCTTCTATTGACTCATGTATCCTTCTGGAGTTGTTCCTGTAGTTAGGAAGTGGATGATATCTACAAAATGGTTGTCTGCTACGCGCACCACAAAGAGCTGCATGTCAGGTAGTCATTCCTCCAAATTAATAGGCTCCTCTCCTGTTTCAATGCGCGACAAATGATCTGGTCCTGCATTCAATCTCCCTGGCTTCACATTCACATTGAAATCGTACTCCTGAAACAACATCAACCATTCGTATATTCCCCCCCCCCACAACAGAGGCTTATTGACGAGGTACTTTAATGCATAATGGTCTGTATACATCTTAAAGTGTCTGCCTAGCAAGTAATTCCTAAACTTTTGGAGCACGTCACCATAGCCAACCCTTCGTGCTCTGTCATCAAATAGTTCTTTTCAACCTTAGACAAATTCCTGCTCACAAATGCTATCGGGTGATCTAGTTCTTCTTCACCTACCTGTGTCAGTACTGCTCCTAGTGTAATACATTACACATCCACATGCACATGAAATTCCTTCTTCCAATCCAAGAAGACTAGGATCAGCGTAGTGACCATTTTATCTTTCAATACATCTAGAATTTGCTGACATTCCTCATTCCAACATAATGTAGAATCCTTCTTCAACAGTTTTTCCACTGGCGCAGTAATCTGGGCATAGCTCTTGATGAAATTTTGATAGTATCCAGTATGACCCAATGTTGCGCACAACTATTTAACACTCCTTGGTGCCTCCAAGTTAATTATGATCACGAACTTAGCAAGGTCCACCATTAAGCCTTGTTTGCACCCTACATGACACAACAAGATTTCAAAAGGGACGTAAAATAAACACTTCTTCAAGTTTAACGTGATTTGATTCCTCCGACATGTATCCAACATCAAGCGAAAGCTACCTACATGGCATTTTACGAGCCCAAACACCATCCAATCATCAAAGTATGCTTATAAAAACTTGTGAATGAACTCTTTGAATGCCGCAATGACTATGCGCGAAAATATTTCCGGCGCATTCTTAAGTCCAATAGGAATTACAATATACTGAAAGCATCCCCATTCGATCGCAAAGGTAGACTTACTCTCGTCTTCTGATGTGATCTTTATCTGATGATATCTAGAGAACCCATCAGTTAATGAATAGGCCTCCTACTTGCCAACATCATCCAACACTTTCATCTGTGAATGGAGTTGGGAAAGGATCATGAATGCAAGAATCATTTAGCTTCCCAATATCTACAGAAATCCTTATCTCATCCTTTTGCTTCTTGTCCTGAATGACCATTGGACATACCCAATCGGACTCCACCACTGGTTCAATAATACTCGTTGCCAACATCTTGTCCAACTCAAAATGAACCTTTTCCTTGTACTTAGGATTAAGGCAATATGGCATCTTCTTAACAAGCTTCACGTCTGGTTTCAACGTTATTTTCATCACTCCTAAACCACTTATTATCCCCTTCAAGTATGAAAACTTTGTAGGGAGAAAATCTGGGTACTCGCGGAGCAACTCAGTAACCTTATTCACCATAGCATCATCCCAGTAGTCCCCTATCTTCACAAACTTTAGCTTCGCCTCTGTTCCAATGTTCACTTGTCTAGTTTTCAGTGGCACAATGATATTTGGATTCTCTACCTGTGGTGTCTCAACTTTGCGGTGACCTTTTGCCTCTAGGATATTAATGTTCCTTGGATCCTCCTCTTCTCCTTCAACAATCACATTATAGCACTCTAGCATATCACATAGCTGGGTGGTCCAATCGGGTTGAATCAAATCGAAGGGATCTCGCAGTATTCTAAGGATCATTGCTTTAACCTCCTGCAATGCTTCATCGATGCACTTGAATCCATCCTCAAATATGAATGTCATCATGAATCCCTATCTCAAAATATCCCATTCGTCTACCATGGTGGAGCTCTGTCTCGAAGTACCAACTCATTGGTATTACATCCAAAGTGTGGCAGAAAAAATGTTACCCACTTTGATTGTGGTTCTGCTCCAGAAGCATCAGTCCATTTTGTTAAGTGATCATGCAGATTACTCCTCCCATGATATTTCATTGTCAATCACACCTTTGGGAAACCAAAATGCACCCTCATCATCCTTCTATATTCGCGCCATCCATAAAAATTGTATTTATGCATACCCCACCATATTGCAGGTGTAGTGCAAGATGCCAAGTCCAAGGCTTGGAAGTGATGCTTCTCTAGCACTTCCCTTTCAAATGCATCCAAAAATTTATCAACACCAGTTAAACCATCATAATAAGGAAAAATTCTTACATCTGATGATACACAGTGCATCAATTTAGTCATCATATTATAGCGCAACGTAGACACTTTGTGCAATTTATTTTTCCAGTGTTCCAATTCCTCATCAAAATTTGATGTGCAGGAACTTTCCCGGTCCCATGCAATACATCAATGAGCTGTCGGGCTCACCCAATATTGGTCTCGTACTATTATTTCATAAATCTGGTCCAAATCATTATCACTTTCATAATCACAGATCAATTTAGTATAGCACGATCCTTATGTAGGGTCCAGAGATACTACTATGTGGAGCAATTTCCTCTCAAATGAAATTGTCCACTTTTTCAAATTGATCACCCCATTCATGTCAATAGCCCAGTCGATCCCAAGGAGTGCGAGGTAGAGATTGTTGTCATCAATAATCTCTATCACTTCGAAATTAGCCAATGCACTCGCGCCTTCAATATCTACTGTCACTCCCTGCAATCTTCCCATGGGGATAATCTTTTGCTGATTCGCCATCCTCAATTGGATCGGAGACTACTGCAACGCAGGTCTCCCCATTCTGTCCCATGTTTGTTTAGGAAAAACATTTGCATCAGACCCAAGATCAAGAATAACCTGGTCCATTTCATATTCACCTATTTGCACGGTGAGCCTCATCTCAAAACCTATTCTTGCCTTATGCTTACCAATTTTCCTAACCACGTGTGGTCTCTGAGGAGCATTTTATTTACCAACACATTTATTGATCAACTCCTGTAATCCTTTCACGACCTTACTATTATTATTAGCTTCATATAGGTCTCCAAAACGATAGTAAGCATGGATGGGTCCATTTCTTCAGACGGCTTATCCCAAATTCCTGAGGTAGAAGCCTCAGTGAAGCTTTTCTTCACTTCCATGAAGGTTTCTTTCGCATGTTCTAGATCAAGGCCAACCTCCTTCTCTAGAGATTTTCAAACCCATTCACTTTCTTCAGGTTTCTTTCCCTTATCCTCGCTAGTCATCATTCCACTACGCAACATAATATTCATAGTAGGATCCTCTTTGTGGGATTCAACCCTCATCATCTCCAGGTTCTGGGTAGATTGATGAGGAAGCGTCCCCTTTTCCCACATCTTAGCTATTAATACAGGTCAGTCTTCTGTTGCGTGGTCAAAATGAGTACAATATTGGCATGATAGGCACGTCGTGTTCATACACTCTCATGCATAGTGTCATGGCCCTCCACAATTGTAGCAAATAACTTTTCCCTGACCTATCATAGGTCCTCCTCCACGTTGGCCTCGTCAGCGCCCCTGATATCCTCCTCGCGCTCCCCTAGCGACTTGATCTGGAGGCCAGTTTCTGCCTGCATATGATACGTGAGTATTCTCTCCATCATTAACTCATAACTACAACAATTATGCTCATCATGACCTACTGATTTGTAGAAGTTGCAGAAGAGCTATTGTAGTGTCTATACAAATTTCTGCAGCAAGTGGCAATTGTTGGTCACATGTTTTCCAACTGACTGACATATAGCACACCATAGCATGGGCCCTGTACTTGGCCCTGCTTGAGCTTCTGGCCTCAGAGGCATCGAACCTCCTCCTACAACATAGTTCGCGAAGACATGGCAATGATATTTATCATGCCCCTGACTCTTACATTTCAAACAACAGACTTCCTCGTACACCTATGGCTAAGCCACTCCATCCTTCTTCAGACATTGGAATTCTAGGCAAAAATTCTGCAACTTTGTGTGAATCTTCTGAACTCCCAAAGCAACATCTTGGATCGGTGTCTCATGCCGTCTCATCACAATCTCCAGGGATGCCGCCTAGGTTTCAATCTTTTTCTATGATAAATCAACCCTTAAATGAGGCAAGAGTGAAGCCACAAACCATTCGCGGTGCTGCTCATTCGTAAGGTTCATGTTAGCCTCATGAATCTTGCATTTCAACCTCTAATCCAGCTCCTAGGGTGTCTCACACGACTTCATCATGATCTCCTTGAATCCAATGATTGATTGCTCTTTAGACTTGGTCCTACTGAATTCCTTGCTCATCGTAGTCTGAATGTTTTCCAACACAGCTGTCGGGTTATTAGTGTCGTACTAAATGTACCATGTTAGTGCGTGATCATGTAAAATAGTAACCAATGTTTCTTTCTTCATCAGATCATCTGTAGTGTTCTGGGCTATCCACTTGGCCTTCGCCATGAACCAAAACTGGTTTGGGTCCTCATTTCCCAAGCCCTTGAAAATGGGCAACTTCACTGCATTCGCCATATTCAACGGTGGTGGAGGTGGTGGTGGTGTGAGCGAAGGTGTATACGGCGGAGGTGAAGATGGAGGTGGTGTTGGTGGATGGGGTATTCATGGGAATCCTTGCCTTATTATCTGGACAACACTTTGCAAAGAAGCTTGTGCTGCTCCTTCGTTGTCACTCAGAGGAGGCTCAATCAATCGGCTATTCAAGGCCTATTCTCCTTCTATCCTTGAATAACTTTCTGCTTCGTGTAGCTCCAAACATCAAGGTAATTGCATAACCTTCTTTTCACACAAGAGAATTTTAATCCAAGTATTCAAAGACCTTAAATACTTACCTTGTGGTCCCTTGAAAAAGTGCTTCTCTACTTCGTTGTAGCTGACCGAGGTATCGACCACGAACTCTATCACAAATCCTTCAATGACATGATCAAGCTAGTGATCGATAGCAGGCACGATCTTATCTTTGTAGGCTTCCAATCTCTGCACTAACTCCAAGGTCCACACTATTTGACCATCAAGCCTCCACCTTCCCTGACTATCTGCCAATTTAGCGATCCACTCATATAGCTTGATTGGGAAGGAAAAAAAGAAAATTTCGTGTATCTCTGTGTATAGATACATGTCCAATCACTGTTATTTCGTCAATCACGGATTCCTATTTTCTTGCATCGCGAATTCGTGGATCTTTCTATCCAACCACTCCTTAATTTCTTTCTTTATTGGATTCGAGTGATGCGACATCACACATCTCTTTATGAAAATCCCGGTCCTAACAACAGAACCATTTATTCGCTTAGTGGGTCCTGACCCAGGTTTAGAGTTAAGTTTTCCAAACAAATCCCTACACTACTATCCTTTTTGGCATCAACCCATGGAACATGGAATGAAGTCTCGCCCGAAGCAGTATGGGGGGATGCTGGAACCAAGTTTCCGCACCCAAAGATGAGCGTGATGTAATTATGCCCTAAACTTGCCTTCAAGTAGATTGATAGGCCTTATAGGTCTTATTGATATACTTCCTTTAATCGACTTCCAGACCTTCACGAAGGTCTACGACTGTCTTGTGCGGACCCTAAACAGGTGAATCAACTACTTACAGGCCTCTGTAATTGCCCTTAGTTCTATATTTACCCTGATTGACCTAATTATCCGATATCTGTAACATGTATTAAGGTATTCTTTGTGTAAACAAATATTAGTACTTGTGTTCATATAACAATGTAAATCATGCAGAATCGCGAATCAATACAATATTAAATCATAACCCCATTATTCATCATAACATAAACACATTCATTCATAACAAAAGTAAATGGACAAAACACAAATATTTCGAGAATAATATCTTTATTGATACTTCAGTTTTTCTTACAGACTCGAGACTACCCTCAGCACTTAGTTGCAGGGGTCTGTTCACTCAACTACAGACTCTACTCTAGACCTCTGCGCACTTTGTTGCAGACCTGTACGCACTCTGCTGCAGAGCCTCTTTTCTACTCTAAGGCTCTTTGCTCCTCACTTCTATTGACCCATTACATTCATTGATCTCTCTCTCTCTCTCTATGATTATGAACTGCCTTAGACTCTCTATGACTCTCCTTTTTATACAATCCCATGGTGTGTAGACCAAGGGTAGGTCTATACAAGCTGACACAACTTACATGACAGAAGGGTAAAACCATCTATGACACTTTACTATCTACGTGCTCCGCAACCACATTTTGCGGATACTTTACATTATTTACAACAAAACTTGGGATTTTTGTCCCAAAACTTGGGCTTTTGCCCCAAAATTGACCTTAGGGGACCCTGTCCTAATACCACATCACAAAAAAAAAAGAAGAAAATATAGATAAATGACCTTGAAAATAAGCCTATTCGACAGGAAAAACTCCTTTACATCACATAAATGAACAATTCTATTGGTTGTGTAGCTTGATTATCTTCCTAATTATTCAAAGGTTTCTGTTTTAGTCATATTGGATACCTATTCCTAATGGGGCAATAATATTTTCCATTTAATCACCTTCAAGGGGGTCCATGGGGGGCGACGACAAATTTTATGAGCCCCCCCCAGAAGGGGTTTGGGGAACCACACCCAAAGCTAAAAATAGATGAAAATTTACCTTGTAAAATATTGTGATTTCATAGTCAATCTTGGCCATTCACTAGGCAGATGATCTAATGGTAGATGTTATGTTAATTTACAATTTTTTCCCTAGAAGGCAACCCTTGGTTTATATGAGCGAATTGTATTGCAGTTATGTATGATTATTCTAAAAGAGAGAGAGAGAGAGAGAGGAGGCTGTGTGAGATTGAAGAGGAAATTACAATGGATTTGTTGTATTTTATATCTCTTCATTTTGTTGTATAATATAAAAGAAAGGATTGCCCGTTTTGCCGTAGACATAGCCCAATTGGGTGAACCACATATATTTGTGTATCTCTTATTTTATGTGTTTATGTATTTGTGTTTCTATAATATTTTGTGTATTTAATTACTCCGTTAATTAATTTGTAACTACTGGTATCATATCCGAAGGTCTATTTGGCTGATAACTCATAGGAGAGAAGTGTTTCTGGTTCAAGTGGGAGAAATGGTAGGTTTATGGTCGAGAAATTTTAACATCCAAAACTACCAGTTGTGGAAGATGCATATGGAAGGTTATCTATATCAGAAATATCTTTACCTACCATTAAGCATAAAAACAAAGAAGCCGATAAGTAGGATGGACACAGAATGCGAGATTCTTGAAAAAAGGGCACCAGGAACAATACGACTATGTCTAGGAGTGTTGATGGAATTCAAAATTTCAAAGGAAATGACAATAGAAGGTTTAATGGAGGCATTGGAAAAACTATATGAAAAACTCTCGACCTTAAATAAGGTATCTCTTATGAAGCATCTATTTAATATGAAGATTTCAAAAGGTGGATCTGTTGCTGATAATTTAAATGAATTTAACACGATTATGAGTCAGTGAAGCTCTGTAGGGGTAAATTTTGATGGTGAAGTTAGGGATCTGTTATTTTTGTGCTTATTTCCAGAAATTTGGAATGGTTTGGTTATGGTTATCAGTAACTCTATCTTTGGATCTAGTACTTTAAAGTTTGATGATGTTGTTTGTGCTATCCTTAGCAAGGAAATGTGATGGAAAAGATCCAATGAGACATCGGGTAATGCTTTGACTGTAGAGTCTAGGGGAAGAAAATTGGAAAGAGGAAGGAGCCCAGGAAAATGTAGTATGTCAAGAAAAGGAAGATCCAAATCCAGATCAGGGATATTGTGTTGGAAATGTGGGAAGAAAGGACACTTGATGAATGGCTACAATCTCATAAAGGAAAAGAAGGATATGGACAATGAGAGAACAATCATGAAGCGAATGTGACAGGTGATGTGTTACAAGATGATTTTATTATTTCATTAGAAGATATTATTGATGCCAGGGTGGTTGATTCAGTGGGTCATTCCATGCTACACCTGATAGGAAACATTTTCATGACTATTTTAAAGGAGATTTTGGACATGTTCATTTGGGTGATGATAAACCTTGTAAAATCGTTTGAATGGGTAAGGTTTTTATAAAGCAAAAAAATGGAAACCAATGGATATTGAAGGAGGTAAGGCATGTTCCATATTTGAAGAAAAATATAATTTCAACAGGGTAGTTAAGCGTTGAAGGTTGTGTAACTACATTCACAGAAAAGACTTGGAAGGTCGCTGAAGGAGCCCTCGTAATAGAAAAAGGAGAAAATGTTAGTACATTGTATTTATGTAATGGTATTTCTTATTATATTAATGCTTTGACTTGCATAGGAGTAGATATGACATTGTGGCATCATAGGCTTGGGAACATGAGTGAGAAAGGGATGCAAATTCTTCACTCAAGAAATTTGTTGCTATGTTTGAAGCATGTTGATTTGGATTTCTATGAAAATTGTGTTTACGGAAAAAACAGAGAGCCATATTTATCAGAGTTGGGAAGGAAAAAAAGAGTGAAAAATTAGATCTTGTGCATATAGATGTATGGGAACCTACTCAGGTATCATCTCTTAGTGTCTGTCACTATTATGTTACTTTTATTGATTATGCAACTAGAAAAAATCAGATTTAATATATTCAAAATAAATCTGATGTATTTGGTACCTTCAGGAAATGGAAAGATTTAGTTGAGAATGAGACAGGAAAGAAGTTGAAGTGTCTCAAATTAGAAAATGGAGGTGAATACTACAACAAAGAGTTTGATAACTACTGTTCAGAACATGGAATTCACAGAGAGAAGACAGTTCCAAGAACGCCACAAGAAAATGGTGTGTCAGAAAGGATGAACATGACAACCATGGAGCGTACAAGGTGCATGAGATTGCATGTAGGTTTTCCCTTACAATTTTGGGCAGATGTTGCAGATATTTTTATTTATCTAATAAATAAAGGGCCTTCAAGTTCCTTGGATGGTGGTATTCCAAAGGAGGCATTGACAGGTAAAAAGATATACAACTAATTTTTAAAGACTTTCGGTTTTGAAGCCTTTATTCACATTAATAAAGAAAGTAGAACAAAGCTTGAGGCAAAATCAAATAAATGTACCTTTATTGGATATGGTGTTAATGATTTTGGTTATCGCTTATATGATTATGAAAATCACAAAATCATTAGGAGCATAGATTTCATATTCAATGAAAAGGTCTTATATAAGGATCACACGCAAGAAAATAAAAAGGAAAAGGAAAACAAAGAATATCAGAGCTTGATGAGATCACAGAAAAGTAAAGGTGCTTGAAAATCATAATGATCAGTAGCCACAACAAAAAAAAAAAAAACCACAACAGCAACATGCACCTCAAACACCTGAAAGTGGTGTTAGAAGATCTATCAAGATAACTAGAGGCCCTAAACGATACTATCCTTCATTATATTATGTGTTGTTGATTGATTTTGGTAAACCAGAAATGTATGAAGAATCAATGCATATAGAAACCAAGAAGAAGTGGGAGCAAGCCATGGAAGAAGAAATGGACTCCTTTATGCATAAACAGACTCAAGACTTAGTCAAGTTTCCTATAGGTAAAACAACATTGCAAAATAAATGGGTTTACAAGTTGAAGGAAGAAGATGGAGGTAAATACATGTATAAGGCTAGACTTGTGGTGAAGGGGTTTTCAGAAAAGAAAGGTATATCCTTTGATGAAATTTTTTCTCCTGTTGTTAAAATGACTTCAATCAAAACCATTTTAAGTCTAGTGGCAGCAAAATATTTGCATCTTAAGCAGTTTGATGTAAAGAAAACTTTTCTCCATGGGGATTTGGAGGAAGAAATATATATGAAACAACCACAAGGGTATGAGGTCAAAGGGAAGGAGAAATTAGTATGCAGGTTAAAGAAGAGATTGTATGGCCTAAAACAGGCTCCAAGGCAATGGTATTTAAAATTTAACAGGCTTATGTTTAAACAAGGTTATACTAGATGTCATTTTAGTCACTGCGTTTATCTTAAGAAAAAAAACGATGACAATTATATTATATTTCTATTGTATGTAGATAACATGCTTGTTGAAGGGTATAACATGTAAGAAATAAATGTGCTCAAAGGAAAATGGGAAAATTCATTTGCAATGAAGGATTTGGGTGCTGCAAAACAAATCCTTGGTATGAGAATAACTAGAGATAGGAAAAATTGCAAATTAACATTGTCTCAGAGTGAGTACATAAAAAAGGTGTTGGAAATATTTAATATTTAGAATGAAAAACTAGTTAGTAGATATTTAGCTAGCCATTTCAAACTAAGTAAGGAGTCGTGTCATAAGACTCAGGAAGAGATGTATTATATGTGGAAAGTTCCATATGCATTAGCATTTGGAAGCTTAATGTATACAATGGTTTGCACAAGGCCTGATATTGCACATGCAGTGTGAGTTGCAAGAATGTATATGAACAATCTAGGAAAAGAGCATTGGATGGAGGTGAAGTGGATTCTTAGGTATTTCAAAGGTACCACAAATCAAGCATTATGCTTTGGTGGTTCAAACATTGCTCTATAGGGATATGTTGATGTAGATATGGCATGTGATAGAGATAACATGAGGAGAACCATAGGGTATGTGTTTACTCTAGGTGGAACAACTGTCAATTGGGTTTCAAAGTTGAAAAACAATGTTGCACTTTAAATAATGAAAGTAGAGATTGTTTCTGCTACAAAGGTTAGTAAAGAAATGATTTTCTTACAAAGGTTTATGGATGAGTTGGGAAAGAAGAAGGAGATGGGAATATTATATAATGATAGCCAGAGTTCCATTCATATTGCAAAAACTTAACATTTCATTCCAAGACTAAAAATATACAACTCAAGTACCATTTCATACGGTCAGTGTTGGAAGATGGATAATTGAAGCTAGAAAATATACACGCTAGCTAGAATCCTGCAGATATGTTAACAAAAGTTGTAACTAGGGAGAAACTAGGATTCTGCTAAGTTTCTATTGGTCTTCAAGTATGATGATGAAGATGAGAAACATCTAGGTCAAATGTGGAAGAATTTTCTTGCAAATGAAGTAGCAATGGAGTTTCTATAATTAGTCTCAAAGTGGGAGATTGTTGGATGTGGAGCCCAATTATCTTCCTGATTGTTCAAAGGTTTTTGTTTTAGTCATGTTGGATATTTGTTCTTAATGGGGCATAAACACCACCTATTTAATCGTCGTCAGGGGGGTCCAGGGTGGGGCTACGATGAATTTTATGAGCCCCCATGGCAGTGGTTCGGGGGAAGTGCCCTCGAAGCTAAAAATAGATGAAAATTTGCATTGTAAAATATTGTAATTTCCTAGTCAATCCAAGCCGTTCATTGGGAAAATGAGTCGAGGTATAAGTTATGTGAATTTAGGGTTTTCCCCCCTAGAAGGAAACTCTCAGTTTATATGAGAGAATTTTATTGTGGCTGTGTAACATTATTTTGAGAGAGAGAGAGAGGAGGTTGTGTGAGAGTGAAAAGGAAATTATAGTGGATCTGTAGTAGATTGTATCTCTTCATTTTGTTGCATAATATAAAACGAAGGACTAACTGTTTCTCCATGGACATAACCCAAATCGGGTGAACCACGTATATCTGTGTCTCTCTTGTTTTATGTGTTTCTGTATTTGTGTTTCCGCAATATTTTTTGTATTTCATTGCTCTGTTAATTGATTTCTAACAAATTCTTGGATGATTCAAATGAAAATACCTCCTTGGTATGTAAATGAGTCTTAAGGGTCACAATATAATTAGAGCCTACATAACAATATTAATGTAATGGCACAAAAATATCAATAGTGGGATTCTATGGGGCACAACAATAACAATAATGGGCATATACAATAACAATGAGAGGGATACACTAGTAATATAAGGACCTAACAATATTGGTGGAACCCGGTAAATTCATTAACACTAAAATAGTTGCAAATTCTCACCATATCTATAAATTCTCCTTTTTACTACAAGTTCATTTGTCTGATATCCCCCTCGTCCTTTGACATCAATGGAAAAGTGTTACTCCCCTTGAATTGATGCTTCTCTTTATCTGCAATCCTCCCCGTTTTCATAAATTAGGAGCAAGAGACTGCTCCCGATCTAGGTGGATATTGGTGGCCACCCTCCTATTTCACTTAAACCCCAGTTATTTTTTATTTTTAGTTTCCTTAATTGTAGCAAAACTTATTATTTTTGGCGGTTCTTTGGGTCCTAAAATTCCAGAGCCGTTTTGAGGGACTAAAATATTTTTTTTTGGGAAAACGTAGAGACCAAAAAAGTGTCAAATTAGTTTACTATTTTTTTTCGGCCTCTTCTTTGATATCCTCAAAACTAGGTATTATAATAGCCAAATAGAGATCATATGCCAAAGTTACAACCCCTGGAAGTTGACATTCCAACTTACCCCAATAGGGCCCACAAGCATTTGGCGCTTTACCGCCTAGAGTAAGGTTTTTGGATGTTTAGGGTTTCTCATTATTTCTCAATGATAAAAAGGCCATTGATCCTCATTGTAACACAGTTTAGAGGCATGTAGCCACCACATCTCTTCTCAATGATAAGCTACCATCACTTGAGATAGTTTATTTCCATTCTGCTTGTAACAAATTTTTAGTACTTTATTATTAATGAATTGAAGTTCTGTTTTCATTATATTTCTGTGTTTCTATTCATATCTATATTTCATTTCATTCCTTCATAAATCTGTATCAGCTCCCCCCTGAATCTATGCTACCTGTTATTAATGATATCGGAGAGGTATCGCTCCCAAATTCTGCCTTAGATATTCAAATGTATCTTTCAGATGGAGTTTAGTGAAGATATTTGTAATATTTTCTTTAGTGATCATGTATTCTAGCTTAAAATTCTAACCAACTATGTTTTCTCTTAGGAAATGAAATTTGATAAGAATATGTTTTGGATTTAAATACATAATATGGTTCTTTCAGATATTGATTGCATTTGTATTATCACATATAATTTATATTGGTTGATCATAGTCTATCCTGATATATTCTAGAGTCTTCTTTATCTAGAGAACATGAGTGTAACATGTTGTTGCTGCAACGTACTAAGATTTAGTTTTTGATATAGAGATTGAGAAATTTTTTTTTTTTCTCAACAATGATATTCAACAATTTCCCAGAAAGAACACTCCTCTACTAGTTCTTTTCTTGTTGTCAATACTTCTAGCCCAGTCTACATATATACATGCTATTAAGGTGATGTATTTTCTTCTTAAGTACCATAAGCCAAAGTCCATTATCCCCTTTAAATATCTAAAAATTCTCTTCATTGTTTGCACATGAGTCTCCTTTAGATCCGATTCTTGCAACCATTCCTATAGCTTGCATGATATATTGTCTTGATGTTGTCAAATATAATAAATTGGCAATCATTGATCTATACAAAGTTTGATTTTCATCTAGATATTTGTCATCTTTGCTTAATTTTCATCTTGTAATCATGGGAGTGCTAACATGTGCACAATTTTCCATTCCAAAGTTCAAATTTTCCTTAAGATGTTTTGTTTGGGATATGAATATGCCTTTATTTGTTTGAACAACCTACAATTTGAGGAAGAATGAAAATCATCCCAACATGGAATTTTCAAACTCTTTCTGTGTTTCTACCACAAACCTTTATCTCATTGTGTCAACATCATTTCCAAATATGATATTTTCCACATAGAAAACAATGATTAATATGTTTTCATTATCTATTTTGATGTAAAGGTTGTTATCTACCATTCCTATTTTGAATCATTATTCTTGTAAATATTCCTCAGGTCTTCAGTACCAAGCCTTGGGAGCTTGCTTTAGTCCATAAATAGCTTTCTTTGACTTTCATAAATAATCTTCATTTTCTGATCATTGAAATCCCTCTAGTTGTTGAACACATACCTCTTCTTCCAAGTTTCCATTTAGAAAAGTTGACTCGACATCCATTTGATAAACCTTGAATTTTTTTAAAACATGCAAATGCCAATAACATTCTTATCACTTCTAGACTGGAAACTAGAGAGAAGTTTTCTTCAAGGTCAACATCTTCCACTTATGCATATCATTTGCAAACCAATCTAGATTTATTTCTCATTATGCTACTCCAATGAAAATACTAACTTAGAAACATTAATAAGTACCAACCATTTCAAGAATGCCTCCATCTTGGAAGGATCTATCTTCAAATCTCCTCCACCTATCACATACCCTAAATACACCAAAGGCTATTGTGTAAACTCACACTTCTTGATGTTTTCTAGCAGTTGGTGCTTCTTTAATGTTCGAAACACCTATGTTAAATGTGAAATGTCCTCCTCCCAGGTAGCAATGCATACCACTATATCATCCAAATAGAAAATATAAAATAAATCTATAAAAGGGAAAAATATATCATTCATTAGCCTCATAAATGTATCTAGCACATTGCAACACAAACCTTGGTTTATTTTGAAGATGACCTTCTAGGTATGTTCTTCTTTGAATAAAACCTTGTGATATCCAAACTTTAAGTCTAGCTTGGTGAATTATTTCTCTTGTTGCAAAAAATCTATTAGATCATCTATTCTGGGTAAGGGGTACCTATTATTAAGCGTAATTTTGTTTAGCCCCGTAATCTATACACATTCACCAAGTCCATCCTTCTTTGGCCCAATGATGATGGATGACCAACATGCGATTCACTGGGTTGAATGGCACCTTGTTCTAGTAGCTGCTACAACTATTTCTTCACCTCACTTTCTTCTATAATGTCTTGGATGTACAACCTAATATTTTGAAATGGGGATTTTGGCAATAGCTGGATCTCATGCTTCACTTCTCTATTCGATGGTATCCCTTTAGGCTCTTGGAACACATCCTTGTATGCATGAAACAATTCTTTTAGTTGTTGTCCTCGTTTCTTAGTACACCTCTCCATGGATGCCTTTCCTCTTACTAACCCTTCTATAGATTTATTTTATCTTAAAAATAATAAAGCATACTTCTTTCTAGAGCTAATTAGTTTCTTGCTTTGGTTGTCACTTATCAACGAAATTGTTGACTTTCCTTTGTGCGCATTGATGGCGAATAATTTTCTATCCTTGATAAGTTGGTAGTGATTATATTTCTCCATGAAGATTCATCCCACATGTACATGTAAGGACTTCCAAACACCACTCCACATACATCAAGGGTAACTACATCTAGTTTTACTTCATCAATAAAATTAGCATTGCTAGCAAATCTAATTTTACACTATTTTGTTAGCTTTATCTTTGCATCCTTATTTATAATCCTAATGGATATGGGATTGGATGATCACAAAATTTCAATCTCAACTTGTTAACCAATTCCATTGCAATGAGATTTTCCTGTGATCCTAAGTCAAACAAAGCATCAATCTTAGTCTTTTTAACATATATCTTTATATGGA
The DNA here is from genome assembly GCA_000404065.3 of Pinus taeda. Taxonomy (NCBI): domain Eukaryota; kingdom Viridiplantae; phylum Streptophyta; class Pinopsida; order Pinales; family Pinaceae; genus Pinus; species Pinus taeda. Next base: position 91,511 of record APFE031270710.1, on the reverse strand, counting down.
AAAGTCTCATCTTTTCATTCTCTTCCTATTGCTAAAGGATACTTGAATATACCTCCTTCCACTATGATGTACATACTATATTCTCATCCACATATAAGATAATTTTAACCTAGTTGCTCAAATCAGTGGCCATGTGATTATTCTTCTTATTATCTTTCTTTTAATTCTTCAGGTTAAGCTATGGATGTAACTTCTAACACTTCTTCTCTGTATGACCATCAATTTTACAATGGTTGCAGTGGTTACTAGGATATTTTGATTGGTATGTTGTGGCTATTGTATTTTTATCCTTTTCCATTTTCTTCTTCTTCCCCTTCATAGAAGTGTCCTACTTCTCCTTCTGGTTTGATCCACTTTAAAGACCTCATTTATGGCCTATGTTCTTTAGGCACAATGTTTGTACACAAGCCTCTTCCACTTATGCTTAAATGACATCACTTGCTTTTGCAGATGGTTGTGTAGACCCCCTAGATTCTTGAGGAGTACATATAAGTTCTTTAGAGAGATACCCAAAATTATAGCCATCTTTCTAAATTCTATGTGTACTCATGTGCACTTTTCCCTTGCTTCTGCCTAAAGTAGTGCCACTAGATCCAATGGTCCCCTACATATCCAATATGGTAAAACTGTGACTTTATGAGGGTCTTAAATTCCTCCAACTTAGTCATTGGAGGATATCCCTCCAACCTCAAGGTTTCTATGTGGATTTCCCATTGGGTTAGGGCATGGCCTTCTAATTTCAGATGTGCAAATGAAGCCTTTCATTCTTCCTCTATATTATGAACATTGAAATAAACTTCTAATTTCCATAATCAATAATTTATCTTGTCGATCTCACCTTGATATGACTTGATATCAACCTTTGCTTCCACTTTGAATAGGGAATATGAATGGTTCATGACACTTGAACTTAATTAAACCTTTTAAGGTTCTTTCTTTGGCTCCTTCTTAGTTTCTTCTCAATCTCCTGATCTTCTCTCTAATCTAAATGTTGTGTTAGAACCCACATATTCTCCAAATATCCTAAGAATATTAGTTAGGGCCACCATGAGGAGATTCACGCTACAATTTATATCTGTAACCTATGCTTCCAGTTGCAAAAACCTCTCCTCTACAGGACCATGACAATTATTCACAATTTTTTTGACCATGGTTGGGTTTTATGACTTTTTTCTTAGTCAATCTAGATTCCTTATGAATCTCCACAATATACCCAAAGAAACCTGCTATGATACTATTGATGGTTTTAAAATTAAGTGTCACCCGGACACTACATCAACATATCAAACTTCTCGACGACTAATGAGAAATAATGGGAATGTTATCCTAGAGATTAGAACCATCTGAGTAAGGATTGAATCCATACTAAGGGTGGAAAACTCAACCCTCTTGATTGTCAAAGGAGTCACAGCTGGCTAGAAAACTCACACAACTTGCAACCTTGACCAAAGAAACAAAATACTAACTAACCACGATTACCCTTAACACCAAATTATTTATAGAAGCAACAAACTAATTAATGTTCTAAGCATTTTTCGGCCTTAAAGCACTATAAAGAATCAACTTTGTTTAATTTACAAATAAAATAAAATAAAATGGCAATATTTCTTATGCAAGAATAAATAAATAAATTTTACCCCTCCTATTTAAAAGTGAAAGAGACACTTGAATCAATTGATGAGATAAATGGAATCAATTTTTAAATATTAATTATTTTCCTGCCATGTTTAATTGTTGTTTATGTACATATGCTTTTGTTTAAAATTGAAATCCTAATCAATAATATGAAATATATAATTACTTTATAATGAATAATATCTCAATTAAATAACAATTGAATAATTGAATATTAATACATGATGTAACTAATAAACAATTATTAAAATTAAAACATAAACAAACTATGTATAAAAAGTAAAACAAGAATTAAAAGAAGTATGCCTACAAATAAAGTTTAATGAAACTAAGAGCAATTGTCAAACACCCTAAAAGTTAATGTAGTAATTAATAAATTATAATTTACAAGAACTAGGGTTAATGTAAAAGAAAGAAAAACAAAGTAAAAAGAACTAGATGAACATAACATCACAAGTTAAACATATATAATACAAGAACTTACAGTTGTAAAAAGGAATGAGACAACACATTTATCTAGAGAAAAATAAAAGTAAATTTGAAAATTATTACAAGAAATAAGCCCAAATGCCAGAAGAACCATTGAGGTGAGATATGATTAGCAAAGGAATTATTTTTATTACAAATTCAACATCAAAGTACATGTCTCTAAGATTGAATAGGCATGTGAAGGAGAAGGTGAGACATAGTTAAGTTTAAATTAATCAACTGGGAATTAGAACGCCATATTCTGCAAAATCATCACATAATTAATACCAACTTTAATGATAATAATGGTGGAAATAATGGAATAATATAATTTTGCATTCACGTTCTAAGAAACACTAAAAAAGGCAATTTGCAAACCAAAAATAGTATCATATAAGCAGAGATCAATGCTCAAAGAAGAAGCTGGAAATAAAAAGGGAAAAACCTCACTAACTGGTCATGCCCTCACTCACAATTTAGGCAACATTTGGGTATGAAGATGCAGTAATCCCTTTTTCAAAGTAACTAATTTATTTTTATAAATCTCCTCCATGTAGATGGATGGCTTTGATCTCCCTTAAATGGTCTTCAGATGAGTGTTGGGTGGTTGCATTTGTTTAATCTGTTTGGCAATTGTTTAACTCTTTCTTTTTCTTCTTTTTTAAACCATAATTAAGAGAATATGGATTATATATTGTAAAAAAAATGAATAATCCACTATTAAATTTTCTTTAAGTATATGAAAAATGTCAAAAACTAAAACCTCAAACAAGCTATAAGCTAGAGGCTATCGTTGTAAAGGTTAGCTGCGAACACATGAAATAGTTCCATTAAAATGAAAAATATTGTAGAGAAAAAATACAATTTGTTATTGTGCATCTTTTGACAGTGAGGCATGATCCTTGATTGGCTGAGCATTGTAAGTCTAATATACAATACTGCTATGTTCAAACATTATTGTTTCCCTAATATCAGTGCTTAAGTACATTGAGACAACTCCAAACCTATAGTTTTTTCCACAGGGTTTCATTTCAGGAAGTAAGGTTGCTACACAACGGGCCACTTTTGCTCCAAGGGGGTGACCAAGGGAAATAACTCCTCCATTAACATTTGGTAGAGATAATGGAGAATATCATAAAATAGTGAATTGGTTCACGAGACCTCAAGATAGGAATCAATTTCTATTTCTTAGGTTATGGTTCTAAATTCCTTAAATATATGATTGTTGTATAATGTGTGATGTACATGGACAATGTAGAGTGTTTTGCAGAGCCAGGATCTCCTGGTTTAGACTCTCTTTCATAGAGCTAGCTAGTGGGTTCTTTTTTGTTAATTGCAACATCACTTTTTAACATGGTATCAGAGCTGCAAGATGGAGGAACCTGTATGTTGAGTGGAGGATTTGAAAGGCATGCCTGAGGTGAAATCATCATGTGGTTTGTAGGGCTAATCACATCGATCCCAATGTGCCCTTCCATTCATTTCATTTTGGACGACTGTCACTGGATAATCCTGGATAGTCATGAAGACCTTCGTGAATCCGTGGTGCTAACTCACGCTGACTGTGCAAACAAAAGAGAAGGCCACGTCTTGGCGGTGGCTTCTGAGAGAAGGTTGCATGGAGGCCAAGGTTTACCGAGAGAAGGCTGTGTGGAGGCTGCAAAGGAAGCCACAGTGATTTGTGTGTGCACTATAGGATTAAACAACATTGGAGACCGTTTATCACAAACACTGTCTTTCATATAGATCTGGGGTAAATCTAACATATATATTTTTTTACCTATAATTTTCTTTTTTAATCGCCAAGATGAATAATCAAATGATTGAAACATACTTGAATGAGAATAACAAGCTTGATGGCTCCAATTATGTGAATTGGAAATTCAAGATGTAGACTCTGCTAGAAGTGCAGAGTGCTTGGACAATTGCAAATGGGTATGAGCAAAAGCCAGCCACTGGATCGACATCAGTCCCAGATTGGGAGAAGCAAGAAGGTAAAGCAAGCACGCTGCTAAAGATGTCAGTGAAAGACTACATCATACCACACATCAGAGAATGTAAATCAACAAGCAAAATCTGGGGAATTTTGAAGGATTTGTATGAGATCAGGAATACAAATCACCTTCTGTTGCTGAAGAGCAAGATCTTATCCCTGAAGACGGAGGAGAATGAAATAGTTGCTACCTTCATAGCAAGGATCAAAGATCTAAAGAACAAATTGGTAGACATTGGTGATATAGTTGCAGATATAGATCTAGTAACTATTACCATGAATTGTGTGACAGATGACTACCAAATGTTTATCACTGGGATAAATACGAGAGAGAAGATCCCAAATTTTGAAGAACTGACAGGAATATTAATGCAAGAAGAAGAAAGAAGACCAAATTTGAAGCCCTAGAGTGTCGATCTTGTGTTGATGGTGAAAAAGAACTTCTTCAAAGGAAAAGGAAATCTACAACAACAAAAATGGAGGAAACTCATAGAAAATACCAAATCAGACTCAAGGTATGCCTCTGAATAGAAACAAATCTAAAATTAAATGTTTTTATTACAGAAAAATTGGTCATATCACTAAGGAGTGCAAGAAGAAGAAATATCATGAACAACGACAGAAGCAAAAATGACATGCAAGTCATCTCGCAAATGACAATCATGTGCAGAACTTTAGATTGTTTATGGAAAACTTTGATCAAAATGTTGATGCAGACATCTGGTATGTAGATTTAGGAGCATTAACACATATGGTGGGGAACAAGCAATGGTTCAAATATTTTAAAGCAATAAACGATAGAGCACAAATCTACCTAGGTGATGATAGAAGTCATCAGATCAAAGGGTGTGGGAAAATTTCTGTCATTCTACCTAATGGTACTATAAGACAAATTCACAATGTCATGAATGTGCCCGATGTAACAAAGAACTTGATTTCTGTATCCATGACTACAGATCAAGATCTTAAAGTTGAATTTTTAAAATCTAACTGTTATATTAAATATCTGTTAGATGGCATGAATACTATTGCTACAGGAAATCGAACAGGAGGTCTGTACAAATTGGATGTAAGACCAACACCAGTTCGAGCTTTGATAGAAACGAGTTTGACTATAGAAGAGCTGTGGCATCAAAGATTTGGACATATCAACTACAATGATATGCTGTTACTTCAGAAAAAGGAAATGGTAAGAGATCTTCCTATGTTAAAACAAGTGCATAATGTTTGTGATGCATGTACATTAGGAAAGATGCATAGAGAAGAATTCCCTGTTCAAGTAGAGAAGAAACAGAGAGGCATACTTGAATTAGTGCACATAGATCTTTGTGGACCCATGAAAACAAAGTCATTAGGAGGTGCATTGTATTTTTTACTGTTTATTGATGACTACACAAAGTTTTCTTGGGTATATTTTTTGAGTAACATTTGAATACTTTAAGCAGTTCAGAAACATGATTGAAAAGAAAGCAGGGAAGCATATAAAAATTCTTCGCTCCGATCAAGGGGGAGAATAATTGGGATGAGCTTATCAAGTATTGTAGAGACCATGGGATATTACAACAATTCATAGTACTCCATACTCCTCAGCAGAATCGAGTAACAAAAAGAAAGAACAAAACATTGGTGGAATGTGCTAGGAGCATGTTGAAAGGTAAGGATATTTTGAATGGTTTTTGGGCTGAAGCATTGAATACTACAATTTATTTGAAAAATAGGAGTCCTATGAAGAGCCTTGAGTTTAAAACTCCTTATGAAGCATTATATGGATTTAAGCCTACAATACAACATTTAAGAGTGTTTGGGTCTAAAGAATTTGCCCATATTCATAAGGAAGACAGAAGAAAACTAGATTCAAAAGCCATCAGATGTACCTTTATAGGGTATTGTTCATAATATAAATCTTATAGGTTATTTAACCCATCTACTCACAAGATTTTTGTTAGTAGAGATGTCATATTCCATAAGCAGGATCATGAAGAATCTGATAAGCACAATGAGGAATGGGATATTCCGTTCTTGGTGGAAGAAAGCGAAGAAACAGGAAATAGTTAGGATCAGCAGACAAAGGCAGAAGATGAGCAACAACATATACAATAGCAACAATAGTAGCAACAAAAGCAGGAAGGAAAAGAATATTATGTAGATATCAAGCTGAGTCCAGAAAATGATGATTAGACAAAGTTTGAAGCTACACCATCGCTCAGGAGATCAGGTAGGAAAGCTCAATTGCCTGCAAGATATAGGGAAATTGAATTTATAACTAGTATGATGAATGTTGTTGAACCTTCTAGTTATAAGGAAGCAAATGAATGTAATGAATGGAAAATAACTATGGAACAGGAGTATGAATCTATAATCAGGAGCAACACTTGGGAGCTGGTTGAACCTCCTAACGGGAACAAACCATAGGTTGTAAATGATTGTATAAACTCAAGATTAATGCAGATGGAACCGTAGATAAATTAAAAGCTATATTGGTAGGAAAGGGGTATTCACAAAAAGAAGGCATTGACTATGAAGAAACCTTTGCCCCCATAGCTAAACTAAATACCATCAGAATGTTGATTTCTTTAGCTACTAAGAAACATTGGATGATTCACCAACTAGATGTAAAATTTGCCTTTTTAAATGGAGAATTGAAAGAGGAGGTTTATTTAGAGCAACCCGAGGGGTTTTTTCACAAAGGGAAAGAACATTTAGTTTGTAGATTAAAGAAATATCTTTCTGGACTAAAGTAAGCACCCAGGTCCTAGTATGAAAAGATTGATTCATTTTTTCTGCAACTTGGCTACAACAGAAGTAAAAACGACCCTAATCTGTATACCATGCAAGATGAAAAGGGGCACGTAATGTTGATTTCTTTGTATGTAGATGATTTAATTATTACAGGTGATGCTATTGCTCTAATCAAAGAAATCAAGCAACAAATGTCATAGGTGTTCTAAATGAAAGACCTTGATGATTAAGATACTGTTTGGGTCTTGAGATCTGGAGAGATTCAGGACAAACATTTCTATCCTAGGGTAAGTATGTCAAAGGGCTACTGAAAAGATTCAGGATGGATTAGTGTAAGCATGTAGTAGTACCATTATAGTAGAACATCAAACTACAGAGTGAGGATGGCTCTGAAGAGGCAAATGAGACACTTTATAGACAACTAGTTGGGAGCTTGATCTACCTGACCACTACTAGACCAGATTTGGCTTATGCAGTCAGTGTGCTAAGTCAATACATGTCCAAGTCACTTGAGAGTCATTGGAATGCAGAGAAACATGTTTTAATGTATCTACAAGGTACTGTAGACTATGATATTATTTATATTGATTCCTCTGATGTTAGATTGTCAAGATTTACAGATTCAGGCTGGTCTAAAAATGTAGACAACCACAGATCCATAATAGGCTATGCATTCAGCATTGGATCCAGGGTGATTACATGGAGTAGCAAAAAACAGAATACAGTTTCCTTGTCTTCAACAGAAGCATATTATCAAGCTATGTGTGCAACAACGTCTGACGCAGTTTGGTTGTGGAGACTTCTCCAGGATGTCGAGGAAGAACAGAAAGATGCAACAACAATTAGATGTGACATCCAAAGTTCAATCTAACTTTCTAATAATTTGGTGTTTCACAAGAACACTAAACACATTGATACACAATCCCACTTTGTCAGGGAGAAAGTGAAATCAAAAGAAATCCATTTGGTATATTGTAATAGATGTGATAATGTTGGAGACATTTTCACTAAGCCTCTTGGCAATATTAAGTTTGAAATGTTTAGGGAGATGTTAGGCATATTTGTGAACCCCTTCTCATTTAAGGGGGGGTGTTAGAGATAATGGAGAATATCTTAGAATAGTGAGTTGGTTCACGAGACCTCAAGATAGGAATTAGTTTCTATTTCTTAGGTTATGGTTCTAACTTGCCTAAATCTATGATTGCTATATAATGTGTGATGTACATGGACAATGTAGAGTGTTATGCCGAGCTAGACTCTCCTGGTTCAGACTCCCTTTTGTAGAGCTGACCAGTGGGTTCTTTTTTATTAATTCCAACATCACTTTTTAACAACATTTACTTTTTCAGGGTCTAGCTCCAGTTTCTAGATACAATAGGTGAATTGTGAGGCAAATGCATCATTTATCTCAAAACGATCAATACCGTCAATTTCTAGTCCAACTTCCTTGTCATCTAGCAATGATGATATCTGAAATCTCTACCTAATCTTGCATATGCAACTTTGAAAAATCATTTACCCATTAATTATCAGTTTCATGCTTTCCTCGATTTTCTTGTATAAATTCAGTCACCCTCATAAATTTGCTGGTGCAGAGGAAAATTTAATTCTAAGATCAGCTTTGAGTATGGTGATTTCTCATCATCGCTTTGGATTTTTTCCAGTTGCAGGCGATTCTGTTTCAACATTTGGCAATCATGTAAACACGTGTGTGTATCTCAATACGGTAAGATATTTGACCCTTGGAAAACATATTCACTGTGATAAGATCATCATCATGCTAGTCTTTACAAACATAACTATTTTTGTATTTTCATTTATATGACTAAGAGAATGAATCTAGAATATCATCTCCTCATTTACAGTTCTATGGCTATGCAACCAACTATAGTGCCTTTCTCTGTCCCAATGTCTATCTCTTTTCTTCTCTCTTTCTCTTCTGTGATATTCCTAGTCTCTTTCCCAGGGGTGCTTTTTTCCTTCTCACAAATGGTCATGATCATGATAATGATATCGATCTATTTCCCAGGGGTGCTCTTTTCCATCTCACAAATGGTCATGGTCGTGATAATGATATCAGTCTCTGTATTTCCTATACATATATATTTTTTAGCATCTCTATCTCTCTCCCTTCGAGAACTCCTACCAGGACAATGATCTTTATCCAAAGCAGGTGAACCCAAGCTAACTAGTATTTGGTCTTCCTCTTTTTTTCTTCTTCCAAATCACTCCTCCTTGGCTCCAAATAACCAGTTTCTTGAATATTTCATGTTTTAGGCATGCGTGTCAAAGCAACATTGCATGCCTAATTAGTCATCAAAATTTCATTGATAAACCGATTCGTACGATTCAGTGGAAAACTTCTGCTTACAACTTTGTGTCATAGCTTTCGATACTCATTAAATTAAAGGTCCCAAATATTGGTAAACATCGGTTGGTTTACCAAAAAGGTGCAAATACAAAGCTCCAAGGATTTGAACATATTTTTAATCTTCATCACAAGGTACATAAATAGAGTTATTTTTCTATTTTCCATTTGTGTCCTATATAGCCATCAAACACCTTGCTAATTTCACAAAGCCTTTCTCCATGTTGAGCCTATGAATAAACTTTTTATAAAAAGGAAATTACATTTATCCCATATGCATTACGAGCAACCCAATATGTATTATTCATATACCATTGGCGACGCCAAAGTATTTTTAAGATAAGGCCTTCTTGGTATCCTTGGAAGCTATGGAGTGGCATCAAACAATAAATACACACACATATATTTTTAAATTTGAAACACATATATCCCACATGAATAAGGTGGGACTAAAAGAACATGTCACATAAATATCACTACAATGTTCATGTGACTCGGCTAGCATCCAACGATAAATACACACACATAAATTTTTAAATTTGAAACACATGTATCCCACATGAATAAGGTGGGACTAAAATAACATGTCACATAAATATCACTACAATGTTCATGTGACTCGGATAGCATCCAATGATAAATGCACACACACACACACACATATATTTTTAAATTTGAAACACATATATCCCACATGAATAAGGTGGGACTAAAAGAACATGTCACATAATATCACTACAATGTTCATGTGACTAGGCTATATAGTGTCCTATGGTGGTTTATGGGCTTTAGATTGGAGTAGTTCATAGTGTGCACAAGCTTCATAGATGAAAACAGATTTCGGGCCTCATTAACAATTGATATGCAAATGCCATGGGAGAAACAACTTTCCTTTTGGAAAGTAATATAGGAGCCATTTAATCACTTAGAATTTGATAACAATAAGGACAATTGAGAGAGTGCTAATTAAGCTTCTAATGATAAAGGGGGGTATTTGTACTAATAATCCACTTAATAACAAGAAACATAATACGTTGAAGCCTTGATATACATTTGACAGTATTATAATGGACATTAAAGGTCAAAGGGATATAACATTTTCTATCAAAACATTTATACTTGTAAATGAAATTCAACCAAGATCCCTTCCTAATCGAGAATATCTTTCTTTTTCTTTCAGACTCATGAGATTTGAACATAACAAGCCATGCCAAGTTTACACCAATAGGCTATGAGAAAAATTGGGAAAGAATGTTATGAGGTGTAGGGGATATATTACAAAATGAGAGATGCAAAATATAAGTGAAGTGAGGTGAGAGATGTTACTCGAGCTTGAATAGTCAAAAGTTGACAAACGTGTTGTCAACAAATACCAACATGAGCTACAAACTACCACGGATATTCCACTAGATACTTTGTCACAACATATCAGATAAAATTATACTTAAAAATCTGAAATCGACACTATGAGGGTTTCTTTCCATTTATACTTCTAGATCTATATATTATTGTTTATATTGTATGCATACAAATTATAATGATGGAAAAAATAGAGAATAGTGACATAAAACTCACAAAACCATAATTGAAACAATAGATATCCTCAGAAACCATTTTGGGAAAAAAACTAGCTAGAAGGTTATGTTGCGTTTCTTTCTTTCTTTGAATATTATATGGATTCAAATACAAAGAAGTAAGGCTCATGGCTAGTGTTCTACTACAGTGCCTAAATAATCTTTGTGCGTTCTCTCCCTATAGCTATGGGCTACTATTCTCGTCTATGGAACAAAATTCCCTCCAAAAGAATGGAACCCCTTTTCCTTCTAGTGACCTAGTTATAACACAACCCAATAACCTACTAGTGGTTAGGTTTACCTCCTTTAAATCTTAACTAGAGTTACAATTATTCATCATGATAATGTGGCTACCCCATTTTCCATGAATAATCGGGGTTGATGTGGCATTATATCGAATTATGGTGGTTCAAACAAGGTCAACTTCCGAGTGGCATAATTGTTTCATATTGACTCAAATTGATGCAATTAATGTGTCATTAGAAAGGTATATATATTTAAAATAGGAAAAAAATGTGTGGAGCTAATGTGACAAAGTTTATCCCAAAAATTCCATTTTATGCCTCAAAATTCTTCCAAAAGGTTTCACCCAGTTTGGGCTATGTCCACGGAGAAATAACTAGTCCTTCCTTTTATATTATCCAACAAACTGAAGAGATACAACCTACAACAGATTCGTTGTAACACCCTCTTCGTTCTCAATCTCCTCTCTCTTCCTCACTTAGAATACATATCTACATAGAAGCAATACAATTCCCTCATATATAGTGAGGGGTTACCTTCTAAGGCAAAAAACCTTAAATTAAACATAATTTCTACCGTTAGATCTCTACCTAATGAACGACCCAGATTGACTAGAAATTACTATACTTTTACAAGGCAATTTTACATCTATTCTTAGCTTCGGGGGTAGCTGCGCCCCCCCTGGACCCCCCCCTGCAGTGAATATTTTACGGGCGGTGTTTTTGCCCCATTTTGAGTTGGGGTCCAATGTGGTGATACCTTTGAATACAGAATATAATCAGGCTCCACACCCAACAATCTCCCTCTTGGAGACTGATTATAGCAACTCCACCGCCGCTTCATTTGCTAGACAATGACTCCTCTTTGGACCTGGCTGTTTCTCATCGTCTTCATCATACTTGAAGACCAATTGAAATTGAGCAGATTCTCAGTTTCTCCCTGGTTACAAATTTTGTTAGCATATCTGCAGGATTTTGGCTAGTGTGTATCTTTTCTAGCTTCAATTGTCCATCTTCCAATGCTGATTGTATGAAATGGTACTTGAGTTGTATATGTTAGTCTTGGAATGAAATGAAGAGTTCTTTGCAAGATGTATGGCACTCTGGTTGTCACTGTATAACCTACCCAACTCCTACTTCTTACCCAATTCATCCAGAAACTTTTGTAACCAAATCATTTCTTTACTAGCCTCTATAGCAACAACATACTCTGCCTCTGTTGTTGAAAGTGCAAAAACACTTTGGATTTTTGAAACCCAATTGATAGTTGTTCCACCTACAATAAATACATATCCTGTAGTGCTCCTCCTATTATCTATGTTACCTGCCATATCTGCATCAACATATCCCTGCAGAGAAATGTTTGAACCACCAAAGCATAATGCTTGATTTGTGGTACCTCTCAAATACCTGAGAATCCACTTCACCGCTATCCA
>APFE031270710.1:0-55802 GCA_000404065.3 Pinus taeda | reverse complement strand
CTGAACCAGATGTCGAACCTGTATCTATCGCATTTTCCTCCTTCTTCTCTGTCGAAGAATCTGCTTTTGAAGTTTGCTGCTGTCGCTTCCAGCAGTCCTTCTTTAAATGCCCTGATTTGCCACAAAACCAACACTTTAGCTTACTCTTCTTCCCTTTCGACTTTGAATGTGAGTCGCTCGGCTTCCTGGGGCGTCTTTCTTTCGAACGACCTCTAACCATCATAGCTTCTGATGTAGAGGTTTTGGAATGCGACTTCCTCCTTGTTTCTTCCGATAATAAGGATGCAACTACATCATCAAACTCAATAGTTTCTGATGAACTAAGACTTATAGAAGTAACAAAATGATCCTATGACTCAGGAAACGAGCACAATAAAGTAATAGCTTTATCCTCGGATGGAAATTTTACTTCTATACTTTGTAATTGCACAAGAAGAGTATTAAAAGCATTTAAATGATCAGCAATCGATGTACCTTCCTTCATTCGCAAACTGTACAACTGTCGCTTAAGGAGAATCCTATTGGTTAAGGATTTGGTCATGTGTAGTTTCTCCAGTTTCGTCCACAAACCAGCATTTATTGTCTTCGAAACGATATTAAACAGGACATCATCAGCTAGACATAGTCGAATAGCACTTATCGCTCTTTCATCCATCTCGGCCCACTCATTACCTATGATGTTGTAAGGCTGTTTGGATTTGCCCAACAATGCCTTTGCCACGCCATGTTGGACAAGCAAATCATGCATCTTCACCTTTCAGAGCTCGAAATTATTCTTGCCATTAAACTTCTCAATTTCAAACTGGGCACTTTGAGTTTTCGCCATCTTGTATCAACAAAAAACACAATAATCTCCAAAAAACCAATGTTTAAATACCAACAATTAACAAAACAAACTGCCAATGCCTTTCTGCCTTTGCCTTACTCTTTGAGAATATGAAAAAAATAAAATAATCATGGCCTCTGTACCCTACAAAAAAAGCCGCCTCATAGAATGAAATATCAGGGCAAACACAAAAAAATTTGGCAGAGAAAAACGCTGGCTTAAGAATGAATAAGAGGCACATTACTTTGACTCATATCGCATTCTTCGTTACCTTTATACTTCTCTAATGGAAAACCGAAATGATTTCCCTGGAGTCATCTTACTCTTACTGCCTGTAAGTGGAAAACCTGAAACTGAAACTGCGATTTTAGTTTCTTGTATTACTTTAATAGATGTTGGGTTTTGATCCCTCGGACTACATCAATTAATGCGAAGATGCGTGCTTAGAAAAAGACGATAACAGGGATCAATAAGCAGTTGTGAAAACATGAAAGCACATTATATCATTGCACCCGAGAAGATGTCTGTGTGTATATTTGTAGGCATGTGTACAAAATGTAGAGAGCAATTGAAACTTGGTTGTCTACCTCCAATCAAACGCACAACAAAAGAGTATTTTACCTCCACGCATGTAAACGCACCAACAAAAGAGTGTTTTACCTCTACGCATGTAAACGCACCACGCAAACACTCCTTCACGCAGCAATACACACACACTCCACAGCACACGTATGCTTCCCACGCAGCACCAGCAGTTGTATACAGCACGCAGGCGCACAATTCAATCACACCTCCACTGTTCACTGCTGGTTCATTCCACGCAGCGCCAAAACCAAAACACACCTCCACAATCAGGGAATCATATGAACCAGTTAATGCGTTCCTTCACGCAGCGCACCAACAGCACCAGCTCAAATTGTAATACCTCCAGCAATATAGCTCCACGCAGGTAAGAAAACAAGGTTGCACGCAGGTCAGAAAACAAGGCTCCACGCAAATGAACAACAACCAAACGCCCGCTGCCTCCAGCACACAATACTCCAGCACGCACACACGCATAGCAAAGGATCATGCAGCAGCAGCAGGTGAATGTATCATACGCTCCACGCAGTAGGTCTGAATAGCGCCCTCCAACTGCTCTGATACCAATTGTTGGACATCAGATGCACAGTAAACTATAAATCAAGTACTCAGCAAATCAATCATGCACATAAAGACACAGAGGTTTAACGTGGTTCACCTAACCAATCTGGGCTATGTCCACCAAACATAGGCATCGGCAATTTTATTAATCAAACAAGACATTACATAATTAAATTCTCACAAACTCTCACCCTCATACCAAACAATCCGTATGGATACCTGTTATATAGCAAAGAGAATCTAACTGCCTCATAAATCCTCTCAACTCAAATTTAGGATGCATTAACTCCCTCCCAACAAACTGGAGCTAATCTAGGAACTGATTCCTATTGTTGTCATCTACTGAGATTTTTATTATCTTATGCAAAACAGACAAATCTCAACATATATACCTTCACTTGGCTATTGGCTATTAATTAATTGAATTCTGCATTCATATTCTAGGAAGTGCTTGAAAGGACCACCTACAAACCATCAATCTTTGTCAAAAGAGCAGAGACCTCACTGATTCGTCAAGCCTAAGCTTAAGGTGATTGCCGATTCCTTAAATATTTGGAATCTGACGAACATGGGCATAGTCAATTTTTTGACTGTGCCCATGTCCATCCAATTATCCAATATTTGGGGAATCAGCAATCAACATAAAGATGCCCGTCAGGTGAGGCAGTTAACATTTGGGTGTGAAAAATTGAGAATTCAACGAATTAGATAGTTTGTTGTTTTTATTGATCTCCCAAGGTAGGTGAATGGTGTAGATTACTTTGGAATGACTGCCCAATGGGTGCTAGGAAGTTGCATTCATTAAAATGTTTAGCAACTATTTCATGTTGTTTTTTTTTTTAATTTTACTTTGAATTACAACGTAGCCTCATACTTTTTCCCTTTTATTATTTACATGTATATCGAAGGATATATTGAGAACTACACTATTTTTACAGAGTAATATCCAGACCTCAAGATACATTCATGTCATTTTCTTATACCAAAGTGTTATAATACAATAAGGCATAATATCCAAACCTCAGGATAGAGCATAATACCATGGACAATGTGTAGGATATATACAATCACCCGGAGATGGTGAGAATACTAGAAGGCGTTGAACCCTATCAATCTCTTGAAAGGATGAAAGAGCTTAACAACATTTCTTCTAAATCATCGATTTACAAGTGTGAATGTCGTTGCCATTAGAACAACCATGCATATCTCAGTTATACCTACATATGTCGACTTTGTAATTGAAGTACCATATGGAAACAATATGAGTGCCATGTTGAGTTTCATGTTCTCGACAAAACCTTTAGCAATCGATAGGAAATAGCCCATAACATGAAAATCTGCCTTGTAGTTATACTGAAATATTTCCATGTGAAAATTGTGATCATTGTCGTGGTATAGAGGAAAACAACCCACACTCTTTGTCAATTCTCATCTATGAAGACCCTTATGAATTACGTTTTCCTTCTTTGGCCCAAAATTTTGCCTCGCAACCTCATTGGTGCAACTCAAAGCTTGACTATAATTCATGTAAGTGTCTCTTAGTAAGGTTCCAATTTCTATAACTCAATGTACCCATAATTATGTATGCCAAGTTCCTCCATGATCAATGTGACATATTCCTCGTTATATTAAAAATTAAATGCTGCATCAAAAATTATGGATTTGATGCAATTACCTCGTCAATATCTTTCTAAGAGCATAAGTACTTTGATTGTTCTTTCTTTATTTGAATGCATTCTTCCCACAATAGCAATAACACATGCTAAGGACCTGTTCTCATGAATCTATGCTCACACAATGTAATTGACTCACGATTCATATTGTTAGTGCCTTGTATTCTCTTGTTTATGTGTTTTGAAAAGTGGGATATGTAATTAATAATCCCATCTAGGTCAATATCCATAGTTTTCCCATTGACTGGAAAAACGTTTCAAGCGTATCATTTCAGTAACTTTTTTTATTTAATTTTTCATCAAACATGTTTCGTTGACACTGGATGTACCTGCGGCGTTTGGGAGATGGAAAAATGTACAGTGACCAGGGCGTTGAGGAGAGCCTGATGTGGCGTTTTGTGCCATTGCATTCCAGGTTGCTGCACTCGAATTTGGATCCCTTTCTCTGTGTCTTGAATTGAAGGTAGGAATAGGTATATATGATCACAACTTAGCATTCCACATCACATCATTCTAATGGTCCCAAACTTTAACTTCAGTGTTTTCATGTGTATGGGACCGCCAACCTTTGTTTCCTCCTCGGTAAACTTTTCTATATTTATATATAGACATAACCTTGTTTCTCTTCTTATAACATAAAAGTAGGTATCCCACATATGTCATCGGTTTATAAAATTCCTTTTATATATACCACTATCAGCATTATTCGATTCAAATGATATTGCGGTCCCTCTCGGTGGTCCATAACTATGGAATACCACAATGACCATGGTTACTTATATGCATCTATATTTTGATGACAATACAATGAAATGAGGTTAGATTGCATATTTTGATGACAATACATTATACAATATTTTCATGACAATATAGTCAAATGATGTAAGATTTTTGATGACAATATATTATACCATATTTTTATATTTTGATGATAACACAGTGAAATGATTTAAGATTTTTTATGACAATATATTATATAATATTTTGATGACAATATAGTGAAATGATGTAAGATTTGTTAAAAATCTAGTAGTGCATGGTTTTTTGGACTTTATATTGATAGAGAGGGTCACAGGATATATATATATGTGTGTGTGTGTGTGTGTGTGTAGAAATTACCATTGTAGATCAACAAATTATGCAATATATTAAAGAAAAACACAAGATCTACTTCTACAACAAACTTTGCAGAAGTTTAATCGAATATGAGCAAGATCAATGAGAACACATATAATTGAGAATGAGAAATCAATCACACATACCACAGAAGCAATAACCCGGGGAAAGCTTCAGCCTAAAACCCCAATCTCTATATTATCATATAAGTGGAAATATGTTCAAGTTACAAAAAGAATCAGCGCTCAAGCTATCCTGATCTCTCTTCTATCAAACAATACAACTCACAGAATGAGTAGACAAGAGATATGCCTTTCCTTAGCCCTCCAAGCCTCCTATTTTCTTGCGTAGTTTTTTTGGGGTCCAGTGATGCCACATGTGTGAATTGGCCTCATCACACTCACAGAAACTGAAGAAGTAACTACGCAATCCTCAAGGAAAGAATTCCTTCTGCATAAAAGAGATATTCACAATGGAATATTCTTGCAACTGATAGTACATTGTCCCTCCATATGATCTCAAATGGGTCTCTATCTGAACTGACATGCATGAGTTATTTATGAGAGAATATTTAGTTATCTGAAGTGTAGTAGTTACATGCATGCATGCATTAACTAATTGAACTCACAATTAATTTAACAAATTGTTTGAATTAATCTAACTGGACTTGACTCAGTTAACTGAGCCAACTAATTACAACTCAATATTACAACTCCTCCTTATCTCTTTAACTGATGGATAAATTTCTCAATTAATGGAGAAACTGTTGCATGTCCCCACATAGAATTCATGTTTGATTTTTTACAACTAATTAACTCATGGTGAATTAATTAATTATTTTACAAATAGCTGCCAGGATCAAATTCAAATTTTTACTTCTCTATTTTATTTCAAGGACTAACTAAAATAGGAAGGTATCCCGAAATGCTATTTATAGCAGTACTAAATTTAGCATTTCTATATTTAACATTTCTTGTTGCTATTTTCAACACTCCCTCTCAACAAGAAATGGATTATTAGTAGCCCCAATCTTGTCTCTGTGGAATTTGAACTTGCATTTGACAATGCCTTCGTCAAAATATCTGCATCTTGTTCTTCAGTCGAAACATACAACAATAACATGATCCTCTTCACCACACAGTTTCAAAGATGGTGATACTAGATATCAATGTGCTTGGACCTGTTATGAAAAACTATATTCTCAAAGAGTTTGATACAACTTTGATTATCGTAGTAGATCATGGTTGGATCCATCCTCTGACCAAACAATCCCACTAGAATCTTCCGCATCCAAATGGCCTCACATGCATCCTGACTAGTAGCCATGTATTCAGCCTCTACTAAACTAAGTGCAACTGACCTCTGTTTGTTGTTGTACCATGGAACTGCAGCTGAACCAAGGTTGAAGATTCCTCTAAAAGTGCTCTTTCTGTTTGATGGACTCCCTACCCAATCTGCATCTATAAAGCCCTGAAGCTTCACTCCCTCTGTCTATCTGTACCACAATCCGAACTAAGATGGCCTCTAAGGTATCTCAGTAAATGCTTTGTTGCCTTCCAAAATGGCTTGGTAGGGTGAACCATAGCTTGACTTAGCTGGTTCACCACAAAGCATAAGTTCACTAGATATGTAAGTGAACCCATCAGTTGCTGATAAATTGTAGCAGCTACTACCTCACCTGAAGTAGCATCCTCCTTCATCCATTTCTCAGTTAGAGGAGTCTACATGGGTTTGCACTTCTCCATGTGAAAGCACCTGAGTATCTCATTGGCATACTTGCCTTGAGACACAAATAATTCACCATCTTTCTGCCACACCTCCATGCCTAGAAAGTAGTGTATAAGACCCATGTCTTTCATTTCGAACTCCCTTGCAAGGTCCTCCTTGCAAGATTGGATCAGCTGATCATCACCTATCAAAATTAGATCATCAACATAATGAATAATGATTAGTGCTTTACATTCTACCATGATTTGGTAAAGGTTTTCATCTACTTCACTCTTAGTGAAGCCTAACCTGGTGAAATAGCTATCGATCTTGGTGTACCAAGCATGGGGTGCTTGCTTCATCCCATACAAAGCTCTCTTGAGTCAGCACACATGTGACTCACGATCGAAGGTCTCGAAACCCTCTGGCTGCTCAATGTACACCTCCTCCTCAATCCTCCCATTGAGGAATGTTGTCTTCACGCCCATCTAATGGATCTTCCAACCCATCTGAGCTGATAGTGCCAACATCGATATGATAGATGAGTACCTTTCTACAGGAGAAAAGGTCTCATCGTAGTCTATCCCCTCGACTTGTGAGAAACCGCGGGCCACAAACCTTGCCTTATGTTTCTCAACACTGACATCAGCTGCCTGCTTTACCTTGTAAAGCCATCTAGAACTCACCACTGACTTGCCATGAGGTTTTGGGATAACATCCCACACATTGTTCTAAATGATAGAGTCGTACTCCTCTACCATTACATCAACCTAAACTGGTTGGTGCACTGCATCCTCAAATGAAAAAGGTTCGGTATCTATACACTCCCTAATCAGGGCCATGTACCCAGTGTATTGCTTGGGTGACCTCCTCTGTCTGTGCTGAGAAGATGGCTATCCCACATTCTCCCGTGCATCCAACATCAACCTGTTAGCTTCCCTTGAGTGTTTTTGCCCATCTTTGGAAGTCTCAGCATTAGTGGATGTTTCCACTCCTGGATCCTCTGCATGCGGCTGCTCCGCATCAATATGAGGTTCCTCCTCCTTAGGAACTGAAAGTTCCTCCTTTGCATGCAACTTGAGCTCCCTCTCAAGTGATACTCACATGGATTTCTGCTCGTCAAACTTCAGATCCCTGCATACCACTATCCTCTGATTGGTCGGCAGGTACACCCAATAGTTGTGGGGTGTATCTGTGTACCCCACAAGTATTCCCAACTCAGTTGTTGGATCTAGCTTCTTCCATGCATCTTTGGTCACATGACAACAAACTAATGATCCAAAGATTCAGAAGTGACTCACATCTTGTTGCTTCCCAGAAAAGGCCTCCATAGGTGTCTTCATTTCCAGTATATGGTGTGGGCTTCTGTTCTGCAAGTATACTGATGTATTGCATGCCTCAACCCACAAATGCAGTGGTAGGCTTTGGTCATGCAACATCGCTTGAGCTGCTCCAATAATCAATTTGTTCTTCCTTTTGGCCACCCCATTCTACTGTGGGTTATGGGGTGTCGTCAATTCCCATTTAATTCCTTCTATAGTGCAAAAGTCTTTAAATTGTTGGGAGACATACTCTCCACCATTGTCACTATGCAAGGCTTTTATTTTATTTCTAGATTCTTTCTCTGCCAAGGCTTTAAACTCATAAAACCTCAAGAAGGTCTGATCCTTCTTTTGCATAATGTAGATCCAACGTCTACGAGAAAAATCATCAATAAAAATAACATAGTACCTTTGTTTAGCAATGGAGGCTATAGAGATGGTCCACAAACATCTGAGTGAACTCACTCTAGGATTGCTCCAGCTCTACTGTGTTGGGTATACGACCAAAGTCCCACATTGACTAGAAGAGGGGAGGATCATGGGTATAATACGACCAAAGTCCCACATTGACTAGAAGTCGGGAGGATCATGGGTATATACGGATGGACAAATATATCCATTGGTATGAGGCCTTTTGGGGTAAGTCCAAAAGCAAATCCATGAGGGCTTAGGCCCAAAGTGGACAATATCATACCATTGTGGAGATATCTGGTGTCCATAGTCCTAACAATTGGTATCAGAGCCATGCCCCGAAGTTAGCCAAGTAGATGAATCCTCGGAATGCCGAACGAAGGTGGTGGGCCCCGGTAATATCACGATGAGATCCGTGGATGAGCTCGGTTAGACAGGCGGTGTGCTCTGGATTCTTCATGGACGTGTCCTGGTCCCAACACGGTGAAGAGGAGTTGACCTGGGATAGAGCAAGCTCTCAAGGCAGGTGGTGTTCCACATATCTCCGCAATGGTATGTTATTGTCCACTTTGGGCCTAAGCCCTCATGGATTTGCTTTTGGACTTACCCCAAAAGGCCTCATACCAATGGAGATATTTGTCCATCCTTATATACCCATGATCCTCCCCACTTCTAGTCAATGTGGGACTTTGGTCGTATACCCAACAATCCTCCCCTCGAACAAAAGACCATCGAGCCTCCCCTCAAACGATTATCCATCCGTCCACTCTCTACCAACCAGGATTCTCTGCTCCAATGCGTTGGAAGCACACGCCTTACATGGAACACCACCTACCTCGAGAGCTTGCTCTATCCCAGGTTAACTCCTCTTCACCGTGTTGGGACCAGGACACGTCCATGAAGAATCTAGAGCACACTGCCTGTCTAACCGAGCTCATCCACGGATCCCATCGTGATAATACTGGGGCCCACCATCTTCGTTCGACATTTCGAGGATTCGTCCAGTTGGCTAACTTCGGGGCATGGCTCTGATACCACTTGTAAGGATTCTAGACACCACATATCTCCACAATGGTATGATATTGTCCACTTTGGGCCTAAGCCCTCATGGATTTGCTTTTGGACTTACCCAAAAGGCCTCATACCAATGGAGATATTTGTCCATCCTTATATACCCATGATCCTCTCCACTTCTAGTCAATGTGGGACTTTGGTCGTATACCCAACATACTGTCTAAATCTAGAAAGGAAGATTTCACATACTTATGCAAGGTACAAACTTTGCATGTATTTGTCTGCTCCAGTTTTCTCTTGGGAAGTCTGGTAGAAATCTGCTGCATTATCTTCAGGGCTCCATGGTGCAATTGGCCTAGTATTCTATGCCATAGCTAGCCAAAATCTTGGCTCTTCACCATCTCAACTTTGGAACTCAATGTAGCACAATTGTCTACCTCAGACTTGTAGAGATTCTTTACTCGAATCCCGATTCACTTGGTCTGTCCAGTGCCCATATTCCTCAGGAATACCTTTCCTTTACTAAAGACTACATCATAGCCTTTATTTTCTAGCATAGCAATAGACACAAGATTCTTCTTTAGACCTGGTACATACTTTACAGTAGTCAGGGTGAGGGGAGCTCCATGCTCCCTCTGAAACATACCCATACCTTCACGTGAAACATGACACTTTCCATCATCACCCATCTCGATCCACATCTGAAGATCCTTCTCCTCCAAGGCACTGAACAGATTCTTGTCACCTAACATGTGGAATGAAGCTCCACTCTCCAGGTACCACACACATTCCACCATGGATGAAACCATGCATGTGATAAGAGAGAAATCCAACTCAAACTATGAGGCCAGTGCCTCACCATCAGATCCCTTCGAGGAACCCTTCTTGGATTTCTTCTATGGATAACTCATAGCATAATGGACCACTTCATGATAATGAAAGCATCGCACTTTAGATTTGTCAAACTTCTTCCCACCATGGGAAGAACTAGATTTTGGATGGGACGCCTTCCATTTCCCTTTCCTTGCCTTACTCGCTAAGGCTAGATTTTCCTCTTCATCTTGCTTCGATGAGGATCCATCTCTGGTGCTTCTTCTTATTTTCTCCTACATCAGATCCTACCAAAGTCGTTCCCAATCTGGTAGTTTTTCTCTTCCATTAATCGAGTCTTGATAGCTATGCCAGATGTTAGGAAGATAGAGGAGTGCAAGACTCACCATGTCATCATTAGCGGTTGTGATCCCTACACTACCAAGCTCATCCCTGCAGGTGGTGAGCTTGTTCAGATATGTAGAGATCTTGTCGCCCTCTTCACACTTGATTTTACGAAGCTTGTCTTTCAACCCTAGCTTCCTCTGATCGCTGCTATTATGATATAGATCTTTCAATGTTTTCCACATCGAAAATGGTGTCTTCTTCCCATGGAAGCTCGAGACAATGTGGTCTCGAACTCCCTCCAAGAGGATTCTCCTTGCTCTAGCCACACATTTCTTCCATTCCGCCACTTCAGTAGCATCAGTTGGCTTGCTGACTTCTTGATCAATGAAGTCCTTTAGATCATTATCATCTAATACTTCTTCCATGTGATCCTTCTAGGCTATATAATTCAAATTGCCATCAAGAGCATATTTGAGTCTTAAGTTGTTGAATGCCATTGGTGAAATTAAGGTGCGATAAGAACTCGATTTCTTTATTCAGGAACCAAAAACTTCTAACTTCTCCCTTCTTGTATAATGTTCTTCACTTTGATCACCTTTACTCTGATACCATGTAGAAATTCCCACTGTAGATCAATAGATTATGCAATATACTAAAGAAAAACACAAGATCTACTTCTACAACAAACTTTGCAGAAGCTTAATCAGATATGAGCAAGATCAATAAGAACACATATAACTGAGAATGAGAAATCAATCACACATAACACAGAAGAAATAACTTGGGGAAAGCATCAAACTAAAACCTCAATCTCTGTATTATCATACAAGAGGAAATATGTTCAAGTTACAAAAAGAATCAGCTCTCAAGCTATCCTGCTCTCTCTGCAATCAACCAATACAACTCACAGACTGAGTAGACAAGAGATATGAATTTCCTTAGCCCTCCAAGCCTCCTATTTCCTTGCACAATTTTTTGTAGGGTCCAGTGATGCCACATGCGTGAATTGGTCTCATCACACTCAAAAATATTGAAGAAGTAACTGCACAATCCTTAAGGAAAAAATTATTTTTGCATGCAAGAGATATTCAGAATGGAGTATTCCTGCAACTAATAGTACACTGTCCCTCCATCTGATCTCAACTCGCTCTCTATTTGAACTGACATGCATGAGTTATTTATGAGAGAATATTTAGTTATATGAAGTGCAGTAGTTACATGCATGCATCCATTAACTAACTGAACTCACAATTAATTCAACAAACTATTTGAATTAATCTAACTAGACTTGACTCAGTTAGCTGAGCCAACTAATTACAACTCAGTATTGCAATTCATCCTTATCTCTTTAACTGATGGATAAATTCCTTAATTAATGGAGAAGCTGTTGCATGTCCCCACATAGACTTCATGTTTGATTTTCTACAACTAATTAACTCATGGTGAATTAATTAATTATTTCAAAATAGCTGCTAAGATTAAATTTGAATTTTTTACTTCTCTGTTTTAGTTCAAGGACTAACTAAAATAGTAGGTATCCTAAAATGCTATTTATAGTAGTACTAAATGTAACACTTCTATATTTAGCATTCTTGTTGCTATTTTCAACAATATATATATATATATATATATATATATATTATATATAATATATAATATATATATATATATATAGATATATATATAGTCAAATGATGTAAATTTGCCTAAAAAATCTAGTAGTCTAGTAGTGCATAGTTTTTTGGAATTTATATTGATAAAGAGGGTCATGAAATTTTAGGAGTATATGTATAGTGTGTTGGTGGGGGGGTTTAGAAATATATCAAAGGGCCTAAGAGAGTTTAGTGAGGGTGTCACTTTTTATTAGGACTTTTAAAACCATGGGCCAACTTTTTTATTTTTATTTTAAATGAAAGGGAAGGAGTCCCTTTTACTTTTTTCTTTAATCAAAAAAATATCTACAAGGTGTTTTATATAAACACAAGTGGGGAATATAGGCATGGAGGTGTTATATGTGTCGACTGTGAGTATGAGTGCAAGAATTGTACATTTGAAGGAGAGAGATGTCAGTTGAGCCAAGACAAATAATGTGGACAAAACTTTTTGTTAACACCACATATATCTTCTTCTCTATTTATGCATCCTATATATCTTAATTTTTCCTATTCTAATGCATCTATAAAAAAAAATGTGAGTGATATTCTTTCACCTTTAATAACCTCCCCGACAATGGCACCAAAATTTTGGGGAATTTACTTATCTTATTAAACGAACAAATAATCTACTCAAAACATTAATTAACAACTAGGTTACATCATTTATTTCAAGGTTATTGTGAAAAATATATCCACACAAAAATTCCTATCTTGACATTGACTATCTCCTATTATGCAATCTCAATAAAGAACATGACCGTGTCTCATACAAACAAGGATCAAACACTCGATGTAACTTAAATCACACCTTTATAGAAATGGAAACACTCTCACACATTCTGGAATTAAGATCACACTCATGAAACCACAGTTTCATGAAAGACAACACTCGACATAAACAAACGTTATGCATGAAGGAAACAAATCTTCTCAAGATAAAACCATTCAAACACCAGAACCATTATGAAACTATTCATTGAATCTCACAACTAAATTTATGTTAAAAATACCCAACTAGAAATCATTCAAACATCATATTCAACCTAAAATTGTCATCAAATCTCACTCCTTGAAAAAAGTCTATTAAGGATGGAAATTTGTAACAACAGTAATGAGATGACATAATATAAATCTACAATGGTTATGATTGAGCAATGACAAATATTTGGAAAATATCTCACATATTAGTTTGAGCAACAACAATAGTGAACATAAGCTAGTAACAACAAATTTAAATTAAAATTCTAGAAATTCAATAGCAATCCACAAGCTAAATAGAGAATACACTACCTTTATAGTCTCAACAATTCCTACTAAAGAGGAGGGCCCTTCCTCCTTAGTAGAGAGCTGGGAAAATCTCATATTCTATAGATTATAATATAAATCATAGATTGGACCACTAACTCGTTGAGTCTTTCATTAATCTTTAGGAAAAATACATATGCACAATTCAGAGAAAATAAGTTCCATCCAACCCCATTTCAGGAGTATAGAGATCCATTTTTAAAGGATCCCTTGTACATATAATCTTGGTAACATAATATTCATGAACAACCTTAAAAATATTTCCATTCCCAAGCTATTCAAAAAAGCCTAAACGAATAATTTGACAACCAATTACAACAAAACATATACAAATAAAGTGTTGTGTAAGAATAGGTTATCTTATTGAACAAAATGACTAAAATTCTTAGAGCGATCATAACAATCGTTAATGGAACAACCACATCTTCAAAGAAAAGTCAAGTCCTTATTGTCACAATATTCCATGCTGACCAACATTTCCAAAGTAATCAATGTGAGTAACGGAAGCCTTTGGTATGCACCAAGACTATTGAGAATAATAGCATGACAAAGTAACAACATTTGAATATAACAAAATAACATGATCAGAGTAACAAAAAGAAGGAATAACAACATGATGGAATCATAAAATCATAATCATTAGACTAACAACATCCTGAAAATGAAAAAATAAAAATTTCTTAGATTTGGAGTATCAACTCCTATATTAGTTGGTCATCCTATAAGCATTTTTTAACACATTGCTAGTAGATAACCGAAAACAACTATTAATCCCTTCAAATGTGAGAAGAACTTAATGGGTTAGACTAACATGTAGAATTAGCATACCTAAGCTAATAAGATAAGATATTAGATATTAATGAATGAGGATGATGTGAATATTAAGGACAAAATGGGAAAAATAGTGGGAAAAATGTGCTAAAAAGGATGCAAATTTTTGAACCTAACAATAATATGGTTACAGATTGTGTTTTTGTATTAAATTGATACAAGAAGTTGTAAGGATAGATTATGATAGTCAGAGTGCAACGTTCTTGGGAAAAAAATCAAGCTCATCATTCAAAGACAAAACATATTGATGCTTAGTATCACTTTGTGAGGGATATAATTGGAGACAAAAAGGTGCTACTAGAAAAAGTGGACACTTTGAAGAATGTTTGAGATTAATTATCAAAATATATGAGCACCAAGAATTTATCTTGGTGTATAGAAACAATGGGAGTTATTTTCCTATATTGTTGATCATGTACTCTTGCAACCACCTGTATGCAAAGAAAACAAGTGGGACAATGTAGGGGGTATGTGTTATATTCTTTGAATGACTATCCCTACACACTGTAAAATTGTGTGATGCATAATGAGGGGGTCATTGGGGGGTGGAACCCCTACTTGTTTGAAGGGTTTATAGAGGGGGAAGAAGCCGCCCTATACAGGGGTTTTGGGGTAGCATGACTATAATTTTTTTGGGTGATTTTTGCATACATTTTTTGTGGTTTTCAGTACACAAATTTTGTTAAAAGTTATTTTGTGCCACATGGTTATTTTTCCCATGGTTTTGTAGGTTTAATTAAGGAACTATGGTTTATTATAATCCATGTTAAATGAATTGGTGATTCATGGATGCCACGGGATATATATTTCAATATAATACTGTAAAAGAGAATAAATATTGAAAAAACTCTTGTTAGTTTCCTTGGTTTAGGTTTCTAGGGTAAAATCTATGTGTTAATATGTGAGTTTTCCATTGTATATTTTCTATTTTAATTAAGAATTTGTTTGCAACAATTAATTATACAAGGTCAAAACCTACAAAGGAACACTTGGAAGGCTTTGCATATAGTTGTTCCTCTTCCAATGACATTAAGGCATTGTCAACGTGTTGTAAATGCTCTTCCCAAGATTTCTTTAGATTATTATGTTATCCAAAATTAATAACGCAAATATTCTAAGGAAGGGTTTGAAAATAGAATTAATCAACCTTTGAAATGTTGAAGGTGCATTTGTAAGTCCAAATGGCATAACCAATAGCTCATAATGGCCTTCATGTGCTCTAAATATTTTTTGGGAAATGTTTTATTACATCATTCTGATTTAACAATATCAAAAACATAGATCCAACTTAGTAAAGGAAATTGATCCATGCAATTGATCTAATAATTCATTAACAATAGGAATAGGAATCATATATTTGATTGGAATTTTGTTGTGATGTCTATAATCTAGACACATACACCATGAACCATCCTTTTTTATATCTATCACCACTTGTGAAGAGAAATAGTTATGGCTAGGTTTCATGATGCCATCATCTAACATTTCTTGAATTATACACTCAATCACACTCTTTTGTGCATGTGGACACTTGTAGGCCCTAATGTTAGGTCGTACACTTTCAGGTTGCAAATAAAAAGCATGGTCATGATATTATGTAGGTGGAAGAACCTCAAGCATCTCTCCAAATAACTTAACTGATTGTTGATAACTTTTTGGAGATCAACTAGAGCAACACATATAGATATTTAAAAATCTAATGAACACAACTATGAAATTACACCTTGGTGTCCTTTTTTAGAAATGTTTTCATGCTATTAGAGCTTAGCACTTTATTGGGTTTCACTTGATATCTATAAGCTTAATTTCCTTTCCTTTTGAGGAAAATATATGAAAAGATCTTAAATATTAATTGACATGGTTCCCAATGATTGTTATCATTAGACCTTTAATACAACATCAACAACACCAATTTGGATTTCGATCATGAGACTATATAACAAATATTCCCCCCATATTCAGTTTAATATTGTTACTTCATTGAACAATTTATCATATTCCCATATGTAATCATTACATGAAATTTTGGTGCTCGATACACAATAATTAAGAAGTTTTTCCAGTTTGTAGTTGATGGAGTTATGGGTACTACCTGAATTAATAAATGTTGTTACCTTTTTTTTTATATGTCCTTCAATCTTGAGGGTTTATGGAGTACTGATTCTAGCTAATGTAAGAAAATATATTATTGGAGTAGTCTCTTCTAGCTCTATAGCTTGTGTCGTTTCCACTTCTTAATATTCTTCATCTTCACAACCCATGTAGAATAATTTATTCTCTATGTATTTATTCCCCTTATTGTACTTTTTATCATAGTTGAAACATATCTACTGATACCATACATGTTGGTCTTGTTCTAAAAAAATAGATACAATACGTACCTTAAGTAAGGCCATCATTTAGAGTATATAAATTTTGAGAGATGCAACAGGAAAATTCCAATTTAATTTATCCTTGAAGTAAATTGTAATTCCACATCTCATAACAACTTTTAATAGTTAACTAAGTTGATTTGACTTAGTTAGATCATTTAAATTTGAGTTGAGAGTCTAACTAGAGTCATGTAAAGTGTCACCTACAATTAGGAGCACTAGTTGAGTTTATTTTGAGTTGTAATTATTTAATTCTGTCCAACTAAGTTAAATTCAATTAAGCTAGTTCTAACTGACGGAGGAATTAGTGGGAGATTAAAAACAATGGGTGTAACTAGTAGTAGTGGAGTGTAACCAACATCAGTGGGGTGTAACTTACTGTAGTGGGGTGTGACTTACTGTAGTTGGGTGTGACTTACTGTAGTGGGGTGTAACTTACTGTAGTGGGGTATAACCTACGATAGTGTGCTCTAACATGCAGTAGTAGGGTGTAACCAACATTGATCAATAAACTAAATATTCACTCATAATTGACTCATGCATGTTAGATCAGAGAAAGACCTAGTTGAGATTGGAGTTTAGGGGTAGTATTATATCAATTATATAATCATCCAAATTGTATAGGTGGTGCATTCAATCAGAGGAAGGCCTATGAGGATTGTGCAATTCATAATTTTGGGATTTCCCAATTAAATATGGGCTAATTCCCGAGGGAAAGACACAAGGAAATAAGAGCTTGGAAAGAAAAAAAATTGGCTAAGTATTGGCTTGAGCTTGTCTGGGAAGTAGTGAGACAAATAGAGATAGTTCAGAGGTTGCTCAGGCTTGAGAAAAGCATAGTAATCTTCTCATATTTTCTGATTGATGCAATATACATATAGCAAGTGTTTTTAGCTGCGAATTTCCCCAGAAAATCATTGTGTTATGTGTGATTGAATTCTTTCTCTTATATGCTTCATGATTTCATTGATAATTTATTGTTTCCTCTAATGAGTAGAGTAGATTCAAGTCAATTGTTTTAGCATATTACAATTTGCAGTTTGAATCTACAAGGAATTTTTACATAGTATCAGAGCTAAAATCACTATAGAAGAGGAGAATACGAGTTTGTCTTTTGTAGGAGAAATCAAATTTGCAGTATCATACTTCAGAGCCAGCAAGATGTCATTCTACAGATTGAGACTTGAATATGCCCTTGAGGGTAGTTCAAACTATATTACTTGGAAGGAAAGGATGGAGGTAGTGTTGGAAGACAACATGCTTAAGGAATTCATAGACAACGATATTCTTAAGACAACTGATGCTTAGGATCTGGCAGAGTGGAGAAAGTGTGTGGCAAATGCGAGAAGGATTATCCTAGAAGGAGTTAGAGATCATATTGTCTTAAACCTTCATGGTAAGGAAACTCCAGTTGTAATCTGGAAGGCCTTGACAAACTTGTTTCCAAATAGTAGTGACCACAGGAAATATGGCACTAAAGGGAAAGCTCAGAAATATCAAGATGGAGAAGGGCGACTCAATACCAAAGTACTTGACCAAGTTCGCCCAATGTGAGGATGACCTTGGAAGTGTCAGTGTTATAGTTTCTCAAGATGATATGGTGAGCCTAGTACTTCTAGGACAAGAGATGGCACAATTACCAGGACTCAGTTAATGGGAGGGAGAAGCTACTAGAGTGGGAGAAATTGTTATCTGACTTGGTACAAGAAGAGATTCGAAGGAGCACCAAATATGGATCCTCATCCAAGCAATATGATGAAGAGAAATGTGCCTTAGCTAAAGGGAAAATAAAGGGAAGGGAATTCATCCCATTCCAAATTATATTCTTGTAAGGGTGACAATAGAAAGGACTTGTCGAAGATTAAATGTTTTCACTCGCACAAGTTGGGATATTATGCCAAAACTTCTCCACACAAGAAGGCCAGTAAGAATCCCTTAGGAGGAGAGGTAGGTGAAGCTCTTGCTTCACAATTCAAGCTAGATTTCACCCTCATCGCTTGCATGGTGACATTAGTCATGGGTAGTGTGTGGTACCAGGATAGTGGAGCCTCATTCCATATGACCAGAAACAAAGAGTTCTTCAATGAATTGGAGGAGAAGGACCTCTAGATGCATATCGATATGGGAGATGATGGGAGGTATAACACCATCAAAATTGATATTTTTACCTTTCAAAGGGAGTCTTGTACTCCTCTCACATTAAAAGATGTCATGTATGTTCCAAGTTTGAAGAAGAATTTGGTTTCAGTTGCCATGTTGGAGGACCATTGCTACGATGTGATGTTTAGAAAGGGAAAGGATTTCCTTTGTCAAATAGCCTTAGGATAGGTGAAGCGGATTGGGGTTTGGGTTATTAACCTCTACAAATTGGATGTAGAAGATTGCACTTCTTTGGGCACAAAAGTAGAGAAGGTGCAGAGCCGAGACATCCGTGAGTTGTGGCACAAAAGATTGGGTCACTTGCACCACAGAGCTTTGAAGATCATGCAACAATTTTCTATAGGACTTCCCAAGGGTACACTAAAGCAGAGAGATACATGAAAAGGGTGTACATTGGGGATGTAAACCAAAGCTTCCTTTCATGATAAAGATAGTAAAGTGCAAGCAATCCTTGATTGAGTTCATTGAGATGTGTATGGACTATTCTGAACAACCTCCACGACCAAGAACATGTATAATTTAATATTTGTTGATGATTTTTCTCGTAAGTGCCAGATTTTCTTCATGCAGAAGAAAGATCAGATGATTGCTAAATTTTGTGAATTTATATCACTTGTCGAGAAAGATACTAGCAGGAAATTGAAATCTCTTAGAAGTGATAATGGTGGAGACTATTTTTTGAATGAATTCAAGATCTTCTATGCATCAGAAGGAATTTGAATAGAGTTAATAGCACGTCATGACACACAAAGGAATGGGGTGGCTGGAAGGAAGAACAAAAGTATTGTGGGAGTGGCATGAGAGATGTTACATGATCAAGGCCTACTGTTGCACTTGTTGGTTGAAGCATGCAACACAACCAACTATTTAGTTGCAGAATAGAAGTCCTCATTGAATTCTCGAGATGAGTACACTAGAAGAGGATTTTTTGTGTAAGAACCAAGATGTGGCACACTTCAAGATTGTTGGTTCATCAATCTAATTTCATATTACCAAGGATGCACAAAAAAAGTTAGAGCTAACAACTGAGTTGGGCATATTTGTGGGGTACACTGATACACCTAACAACTATTAGATGTACCTGCCATCCAATAAGATGATAGTGGTTCATAGAGATGTGAAGTTCAATGCAGAAAATGCCATGAGATGTTCCCTTCAGAGGGAGCTTCAATTACATGTAGATGAAAAGATTTTAGCTCCAAATGAGAAACCTTAGAATGATGTGGAGCAGCCATATGTAGAGGGGAAGAGAGTGGAAGCACCCACTTATGCAGAGACTTCAAGAGATGGAAGGAAGCACACCAAAGAGGCTAATAGATTGATACATGATTTTAGAGAGAATCTGGGATCACCCACATCACATCACAGGCAGAGGAGGTCACCAGATTGGTACACTAGCTACATGGCTCTGATGAGCGAGAGTGTAGAGGTTGATCCATCCTCATTCGAGGAACAAGTGTAGCAACAAATATGGGTTGATCCCATGGTTGAGGAGTATGACTCCATCATCATAATTTTTTTTCGTAAAGTGTTCCCAAGACCAATAGACAAGTCAATGGTGAGTTTCAGATATCTTTACAAGGTAAAGCAAGCATCAGATGGGAGTGTGGAGAAACATAAGGCCATATTTTTGGCCAGAGGATTCTCTTAGGTGGAGGGAATCGATTACGATGAGGCCTTTGCTTCAATAGCAAGGTACTCTTTAATCAGATATATTCTAGCACTGTCAGTGCAAATGGGGTGGAAGATACATTAGATCGATGTGAAGACAACATTCCTCAATGACATGATTGAGGAAGATGTGTATATTGAGTGACTGGAAGGTTTTGAGACATTCAACAGAGAGTCTCATGCGTGCAGACTCAAGAGAGTAATGTATGGACTAAAACAAGCACCTTTTTCTTGGTACACTGGGATTGAAGTCTATTTCACTAGGTTGGGCTTCGCCAAAAGTAAAGTAGATGTGAACCTTTACCATATTGTGGTTGAAGGTAAATTGTTTATTATAGTATTATATGTCGATGATTTGATTCTAACACGCGATGAGAAGCTAATAAAATCTTGCAAAGAGGATCTTACAAGAGAATTCGAGATGAAGGACTTAGGGCTCATTCATTACTTTCTTGGTATGGAAGTATGGCAAGGAGATGAGGAACTGTTTGTCTCTTAGGGCCAGTATGACAATAAGATACTAAAGAAGTTTCACATGGAGAGCAACAAACCCATGGAGACTCCTCTAGCAGGTAATTGGAGGAAGGAAGATATTACTTCAGGTGAAGTAGTGGAGGCTATTATTTATAGACAACTTGTAGGTTCACTTATGTATTTGGTGAACACACGACCATACATGTGTTTTGCAGTTAAACAACTTATTCAAGCCATTGTTAAGTGAACCAAACTTTATTGGAAGGAATCTAAACATGCTTTCAGATACCTCAGAGGCACCACTCAGTTTGGTATTTGGTACAAACAAATAGAGGGAGTGAAACTTCAAGGCTTCATAGATGTAGATTGGGTAGGGAGTCCATTAGATAGGAAGAGCACATCAAGGGGAATCTTCAACATTGTGTCAACAACAGTTTCTTGGCACAATTGGAAGTAGAGAACAGTTGCACTCATTTATGAAAAACCATAGTACATGGCTACTGGTCAAACAACTTTTGAGGCTATTTGGATGAGGAAGATTCTTGTTAGGTCATTTGGTGAGTAGATGGATCCTATAATGATTTATTGCGACAATTAGAGTTGTATCAAATTCTCTGAGAATCTATTTTTCATGATTGGTCCAAACATATCGACATCCGGCATCACCATCTATGAGCTTGTGTGCAAAGGAGAATCATGTTGCTGGAGTACAATCCTACAAAGGAGAAGGATGCCTACATTTTGATAAAGGCATCATGAAGATGCAAATCCGAGTTTTACAAAGGTAGGATCAGGGTAGAAAATAATCCCTTTCTTATTGAGAGGGGGTGTTGAAAAGTGAAACAAGAAAATCCTAATTTAATTTTTCCTTGAATTAAATTAGGAATTAAATTGTAATTCCATATCTCATGACAACTTGTTATAGTTAACTAATTTGATTTGACTTAGCTAGCTCAATTAAATTTGAGTTGAGAATCTAACTAGAGTCGTGTAGATTGTCTCCTACAATTAGGAGCACTAGTTGAGTTTGTTTTGAGTTATAATTATTTAATTCAGTCTAAATGAGTTCAATTTAGTTAAACTAGTTCCAATTGATGAAGGAATCAGTGGGGGATAAAAAACAGTGGAGTTTAACTAGCAGTGGTGGGGTGTAACCAACATGAGTGGGGTGTAACTTACTGTATTGGAGTGTGACTTACTACAGTAGGGTATGAATTATTGTAGTGGGATGTAACTTGCTATAGTGGAGTAACCTACGATTGTGGGGTGTAACTTGCAACAGTGGGGTGTAACCATCATTGATCAGTAAACTGAACATTCACTCATAATTAACTAATGCATGCCAGATCAGAGAAAGACCCAGTTGAGATTGGAGTTCACAGATAATGTACTGTTAGTTGTATAATCATCCAAATTGCACATGTGGTGCATGCAATCAAAGGAATGCCTATGAGCATTGCGCAATTCATAATTGTGGGATTTCTGAATTAAATATGGGATAATTCCCAAGGTAAAAGGGCAAGGAAATACGAGATTGGCAGGAAATAGAATAGGATAAGTATTGGCTTGAGATTTTCTAGGAAGCAATGTGATAAATAGAGATAGTGCCAAGGTTGGTCTTCAGAAAAGCATAGTAATCTTCTCATATTTTCTGATTAATGCAATATATAGATAGCATGGGTTTTTATTTTTGGCTTTCCCCAAAAAATCATTGGGTTACATGTGATTGAATTCCTTCTCTTATAGGCTTTGTTATTTAATTGATTGTTTATTGTTTACACTGATGAGTAGAGTAGATTCAAGTCAATTGTTTTAGCATATTACAATCTGTAGTTTGAATCTACGAGGAATTTCAACAATAAAAGTATTGCTTCATACGAAATATCCATGTTATAGGATCATTACCATCAATCTTTCTCATATTGATATGTGAAATGTAGTATTTCCTTGGTGTTGAATTGAAGCCTTGATGATGTAAATATTGGATTGAAAACTCATGATTATGGTTCCATGATTCAATATTTGTTCTCTCCAATTGTAATAAAATATTTCTCATAGGTGATTGAGTTCCCGCACAATGGTTTTCCTTATTTTCATGATTTCATCAGATCTTAATATTTTTAAGGAAGTATCTCCAAGATAATATTTTCCATGGTATTCATTGATTTTTTAATTTCATCCATAATTTTTCTTTTAATTTTTTTTACCACCTAAAAAATCTACCATCCATTTCATTAACTTTCTTTTCTAATTAGGAGAACTTAAAGTCCAAATATTCACTTTCTTCATTAGTACAGGATGATACTTTAGGATTTTTAATTGGTGTAGTATCTTTCTTTGGATGCATGTTAGAAAATAATAATAGTAATGCCCTTTATCACAACTTTTAGTCACCAAAAAACATTTGGGTATTCTAATCAAAAGTTAGGACACCTCTAAATAACATATCTTTAAAACCTTAATTTGGACAATATTGAAATGGCTAAAAATTTTCTTGATATGTATTTGAGATTTGAGCCCTTATGAATCTAAAAATTTGGTCTATAATATTTGATATGTCTCTTTGCAATTCCATGAGTTTTACCAAAATTTTATGTCCCAATTGAAAGTTATAGAAACTTTCCCAAATCTTGTTTATTTTTGGCCTCTTCCCATAAATGAACTTGTATATCATGCCACATGTCAAACTAATCAAATATAATTATGACATATATACTTGATATACTTTGTATGTTTATTGGGATCCATAAAAATTTTCCAATATGAAAAGACCTAGAAAATACGTTATAGAAAACATAGCAAACTAACCTATTTGAAAATTATTTTAGGATCCTTCACAAACCTTAGTTTCCATAGAGAATAACTTTGATGAGTATAGAAAAAAATTGATTTGAAATTTTAAAAAAATGTTCCTCGAGATTTATTCTTAATATTTTCCAATTTGCACTATATAAAACCTCCTAAAAAATAGTTATTGTAAAAATTCAAAATTGACATGTTTGAAACTAATTTCAGGAGCATTAAGGAACCCTAACTTTATTAGAGTATATATCCAAAATTGTAGTGAAATAAGATCTAAAATTTGAACCATATTTTCAACAATATTTCTCCTAAGTATGGTCTAAGTTTCAGTATTTGAAACCTCCCAACAAAAAAATTATAGTGAAAATTCTGAACTAACCTATTTAAAATTGATTTCAAGAGAATTTAGGAACCCTAACTTAGAAATTATCTCCAAAATATAATAAAAATAAATATTAAATTTGAATAAAATGTTCCCCATTATTTCTCCTTAATATTTTCCAAGTTTCACCATTTGAAACCTCCCATAAGAAAACTTATAGAAAAAATTCCATGATAACATATTTGAAGCAACAAAATCCTACAATCATGAGAGGTTCTATCCCACATAAAAATAGAAATGTAAATACTAAATATCTATGGATTAATAAGGATTTTTGGGGTTTACATAAGGCTTTTATAGGGCTTAAAAATAAAATATAATTAGTCAAGGTGCTCTCTCTAGAGGAATTGAAATCCACTATATATAGTCTTTAGAAGGATAAATGCCAAGTCTCGTGACTAGTCTATGGATTTTCTTTTGGGATTTATGGAATTATTGAAAGTGATTTGCTTCAAGTGGTAGAGATACAATTTTATCTAGAAGAATGCCAATATCTTTCAACACAACATTTTTGGCTTCTATTACAAAATTGAATACTCCATCCTCCTTTGAGGATTTTAATCCAATATCTTTATGTATACATATTTATAAGATAATAGAAAACCTAATTGTAAACATGAAGAGAAAACCTTTTTCCAAGAAACTTTTGAGGGAGTATTTAGGTTTGATGAGGCTATTAGGGTTTCTTAGTATGACACTCACACAATTAAATTAAGGAATTTAAATGTGGTGTTAATAAAATTGGATTTATAAAAGACTTATGACATGAGAAACTTACCTAAGGTTGTTGATGACGCATATGGGATTTGAGGTACCTTTTATTAACTGGGTGATGATTTATGCAAAATCACCCGTTTCTTGGTTCTCATCAATGGTGTTACTTTAGGTATTTTTAGAGAAGGAAAATGGATTAGGGAAGGATATCCATTGTCACCTATCTTGTTCCTTCTAGTGGTTGAGGGGATTAACAACTTGTTAATGGAGGATAATAGATCAAGGGCCTTTGAAGGAGTTCATATGTAGTCGAATTTAGATCTCTCACATAATTTTATTTCTACATGATATATTATTATTTTTGAGTGGTATTAGACAAGACCCAAGCAAGATACATGGAATTTGAGATTTATATTGTCATGCAATAGAACGATGGTTAGCATAGGTAAATATTTAATTTCCTTTTCAAGGTTGGAGGGGTAGGAACATGTTTTTCTCCATTTATTTTTCCTTGTTTGAGTGTCAAATCGAAATATGGGATGAAATATGTAGGGTTATATAGAAAAACGTATAACTATTTGAAACAATATTTAAATTGACTTGTAGATGAGCTAGAAAAATAACTAGCATATTGGAGTTACAAGTTTCCATCACAAGCAAGGATACATGTTTT
The DNA here is from genome assembly GCA_000404065.3 of Pinus taeda. Lineage (NCBI taxonomy): Eukaryota > Viridiplantae > Streptophyta > Pinopsida > Pinales > Pinaceae > Pinus > Pinus taeda. The sequence goes on along the minus strand of APFE031270710.1, from coordinate 30,393 downwards.
GGTAAATACACTATAGAGGAAATTCCCAATAATAGGATATATATGTCATCAATCAAAAAATGGATTCTTGAAAATATTAGAAGGATAATTTTTCATGTTTTTATGGGGAGGATTAGTTGAAAAAGAGGTGATTCCATGGGTAAAATGGGAAAAATTATATATAGCAAAGTTCTTGGGAGGGTCCTTAGAAACAATTTCCTTTTCTTAAAATATTTGGGAATAAGAGTGTTTGGAGGCTTGTTCTAGGTGAATATTTATCGTTTTAAGTGGTGAATTAGAAATATATTTATCTATACTTAGTTGAATATTGGATAAGGAGGGCCAAAAAAATATAGAGATAATGTTTTAGTGATGTGAAAGGAAATTATGAACGGTTTTCCTTTGATTGTGAAGGTCCTAGCTTGGAAGCTAGGTGAGGGGAATTTGGCTTGGATTAGGGAGGATGCTTAGGCTAGGAGTGGAAGAGGCCACCTACTACTACTACAAATGATTAAATTTCTAAGTGATAGAGGTTTTTGTTGGACGTTTGCCATTGTCTGGATGGATAGTGGTAGAAAATGTGTTGGCATTAATGACAACAATCATGTTGGGAGATGTGTTGCAAAATTTGGCATTGTCAGATTGCTAGTGGAAACAAGAGTGTTGGCATTGATGTCAACCAGACTAGCATGGATGTATGTGCTAGCATGATGTTAGGCAAGACAACATTGATGTCCGCTAGGCTAGTTGTGATAGCAGTGGATGCTAGAATATATGTGATTGGTGTATCAAGCTTAGGGGGAGTCCCATGGTTGCTACAATGATATGTAGAGAATAATACAATAGCATGCCTATTGGAAAAACCATAAAAATATGATTGTGCTAGCTAGTGAGTCCATGATTCTAGGCATAAGAAGAAGATTCAAGGTGCAAAGAATGGTAGAGGGTTTGCAACAATGTTTAAGGTAGAAAATGGGCTAAAGGACTACATAGGATCTTCTCCACTAGAAATTAATTTGAAAAATATTTCCAACAGTATATGGAAGTCCATAAATGGATCTTGGGATCAAAATTTATTGATAGCTAAAGTAAGGATCTTGAAGTCCTTAGGAGCATGCTAAATTTTGGACCCTTAGAACTAGGGAAGTAGGCCGAATTTTGGAACCAGGGAAGAAAGCCTGATTTCAAAAAGTCAGAACCATGGAAGCAAGACAAATATCACAACCATGAATCTCAAAACATCAGAAATTTGGAGGGTCAGAGTCTCGGGACCTCGGAGCGTCAGAATCTTGGGATGTCGGAAGGTTAGAATATTGGAAGCAAGCAGAATATCGGAACCTTGAATTTCAGAACTTTGGAACTTTGGAGGGTCAGAGGCTTGGCACATCATAAGGTCAAAGTTTCAGAACCTTAGAGCCTCGTAACTTCTTACAAATTGAATTATTTTAAAAGCGTCGAGGATTGCGGGGAACAGGGATTTACAAAGGAAATTGTCTGTAAAACCAAGGATCGAGGGACCCTTTCTCTCTGCTCAAACAAGACACATGGTAGTAGTTGATTGGCCCTTGGGATCTAATGTGGTAGATGACATCAGCATGGCAAGGCTGTACGAAGGACACATGGTATTCAAATTCAACATTATTGAGTGGCCTAATGGGGAAAATGCTAGTGACATGCGTCACCACTAAGGAGATTCCATGTGGGGTTGATGACAAGAGCATGATGTCATCCTAAGAGCATATTTTGAAGGTCAGATATTTTGTAACTCCTCTATAATTGCAATTTGAGAATGTCTTGATACTAGGGAGCTTCTGATGTTGTTGGCAGCTGGTCATCGAGCCTAAAGAACGAAGGGAGTAGAGTAAGAACATAAGGAGATAAGCCCCTGACAAGATCCTAAAGGTCTTAAAACCTAAGTGCTATGAAGGAACCACATGGGGTGTATGATAAGAGCATGACATCATCTTGGAAGTATAACAAAGATTAGATATTTTGTATCTCCTCTGTAATTGCAATTTGAGAAAATTCTTATACATAGAGTTTTCGATGTTGTTGGCGTTTGGTCATGGAGCCAAAATAACCAAGGGAATAGAGTAAGAACATAAGGATATACGCCCCCGACCCAAAGAGCTTAACACTTAAGTGCTATGCTATTAGTCACAACACTTGGTCTTAAGGTGGAAAAACAATAAGAGAAAAAGAAAAAGGAGCTAAAGGCCAGGCTCGAAATTTCGGGATCCCATAATATCCTTGAACATAGCACCTTATTAAAGTTACGATATGTGGGGATTTGAGATTGCAGCACAAAGGTGTATGAAGTATGAATGAGTCACCAACTAAGAGTAAATGCATGCAGAAGAGTTGGTCGCTGGAATAAATAACGACTGTCAAGATCGTTGAGTCAAGGGTGATGAGGACCACGATTCTTAGAGAAGAATGTTGGGCCTATCTTGAGTTGAAATAAGCTACCTCTAATCTCTTGTGCCTGCTTCATTAGATTAAATGAAGGATAGAGCCTCAGGTACTAGAGGTCTGATCACAATTCAAAGAAGCCATGTTGAAGTATATTTCAAGCTCTGTGAGAAATTAATAAGCATGGAAGAACCTTCTTGGAGTACAAAATGTCTGCGATTTAATTCTTAGCATAGAGAATCACATAGTGATCCATTCCTCAAATTGATTATGTCACAACTACATTTATTGAGTAGATGAGCAGGATAAAATGCTCAGAAGCCCATGTTCCATGTTTAATATGATCACAATAGAAATGTATCATACACAATAGTAGGAAGGAATGCTAAGTATAGGAGTACACTAAGTAAACATGAATGGCGAAATGATGGCTAACAAAGACAATATTGATCACAATGCAAGAGAGGAACACAACCATGGAGAGAATTTATGCAAAGTGGGGGAAGCAACATTGTTGCTAGTGAATTGTGTGGAGAGATCTATGGGTGTGTGCGTTGCCGAGGAGAGGCCAAGTTTACCAATGCTACAGAGAGAGGCTGAGAGTGCCTATACAGAGAAAAGAGACCCACAGTGATTATGTGTTGCTATTAGAGAGGCTGAGAGAGACACTAGAATAGAAGGGGTCGAGTGCTGAATGTATGTTGTTGAGATCAAAGGGCCAAGAATAGTATGATGTTGTGGTGTGGAGAGAGTGCTGAGAGAGTTGTGATGTGTGACTATTGTTGAGAAAAATAGTGGGTTTTTGCATAGTGAGCATAGGATAGAGAATGTTGTGTGGGACAAGGGCTAAGGATAACATAGTTGATATTAAGAAGATTAGCTTCCATCTATAGAGAATATTAGTTTCTTTTGAGTGTGATTAAGAGCCTGCATATAGGAAGTTGGTGCTTCCATCTCTAGTGGGTGTCTGAGAAGGCTTGGGGATTCATTCCTCCTGCAAGTTGGTGCTTGCAACAAATCCATGAAGTTGGTACTTTAGATGGTGCTTCCAGTAAGTTAATCAGGTGTCTGCAAAAGGAAGGAATTAGTGCTTCTTGCTAGTGGGTGTTGGTACACAATAAAATTGAGTTGGTGCTTCCTATGAGTGGGGGAGCACAGAAATATTGATGTAATAGAGTAGGTTATCTCATTTTTACATCAATAACAACAAAAATATTTGGTGGTTTTTTCCCGGAATGGTTTCCAGGTTAAACCTTTGTGTCTCATTTGTTTGATTTTCATGACGTGTATGCTTGTATTGGTTGACATGGTTGCTGTTATGGTTTGTTAATGGTTTCTCTCATATAATGGATGCCAAGTTTAAATGAGTAAATATAAATTGGCATGAAATTTTAAATTAATCTTAGTATTGATTCACCCCCCTCTCAGTATTAACATTATTTCCAACAATTTATGCATGCCTTCCCACAATTTTAGAGCCAATTACAAATTTTTGTATGAAGGTAGGAATGAATTATTATAGATGGATTGATATTCATAGGAAATGAAGTGAATTTATGGAATGAATTTTTATCATGTTTAAATCTAGGAATGCTTGAATGGTCTAGCCTAGTCATTTTCACTTTTAGGGATTTGCAAACCTAGTCTCAGATATATGTTTTTAACTATAGAAGAATGAAGAAGAGAGTTTCAATGGTGGTGGCACTACCTTTGGCAGTTGAAATGTACTTTTAAATAAAATTCATTTATGTGGTGTTTCTTAATGAATAAAGTATTAAATTGGGACAAATTATAGAAGAGGAATTGAGAGGGGATTTGAAGATGTGCTCTTTGAAAGCTAGGTGAGGATATAGATGATCATTTGATCATGGATTATGATAGAATTGGAGGTTCTAAGAGGATTGAATTTTTTTTATTAGGGGATTCAATTGAAGTAGGTTTTAGGAATTTGGAAGGGAATCTAGAAACAAAGGATTTTAAAAATCTTCCATTAATAGTGGCTTGGGGGATATCATTGGCTAGTAATCTTTCAATTTTTGAAGAATAATATATTCCTCTGATAAAGTGTGAAACTAATGGGCTCAACCTTTTGTGTCAGTTTCCATAGGATAAGGAAGAAAACTAAATGAGGAAACTAGACGTAGAGAAAATTCATAAGAGATACCCTTGGTTTTTTGAAATGGGGAATCATAAGGGAATCTTGTTTTATGTCAACGGGGAGGGATTATATTCTTTGAATATAATAATTTTGTTAATTGTAGGGTAATATTGGGAAAGGGATCAAATAACGATGCATAAATGATAGCAATAAAATGATTTTTTTGCATGAAAATGAAAGTAGAATTAAGAATTTATAGGTGTTTGGTGATTCTCAAGTTGTCATCAAATGGGTAAAATGAACAAAGATGTCAAAACATGTTTAGAATTTTTTGCTTAGAAGACTTCAAATGATTGAGAGTCTTTTTCAATTGTATTTCTCTTTAGCATGTGTACAAGGAGAGAAATATGAAGGTTGATGGTTTATCCAAAGTTGGAATTCTAGGTGTTTGGTGATTCTTTGGTTTTAATCAAATAGGTAAAATGTGAACAAAGATGTCAAAAATCATTTATAAATTTTTTCTTGGAAGACGTTAAAAACTTGAGAGTGTTTTTCAACCATATTAATCTTTAGCATATATGTAAAAGGTGAGAAATAAGGAAGTTGGTGGTTTATCCAAAATTGGAATTTTGATGCTGTGTGATACCTAGATGATAATAGAAACCAAGTGGGGACATTTCAGAATATTATCACACTTTTTATCAAAAGGTAATGGTGGGAGCAAGAGATGATCATATATGAGTTCATTCTTTTCTCTATTCAAATCTTACTCTTTAACAAATTCATATCTCCAACATGGAAAGAATATCTACTCTTTATGTGGATAAGTGGGGATTTTTTTCTTGATGTACTAGATATGATGAAGCTAAAAAAGAGTAGCTTTATCTATCGGTTTTCTAAGATTTTGAATATCCCAAGCAAGGCAAGTTAGTATAAAATACTTGAGAAAGCATGTGGAATATGCAATTTTGTAACTTTTCAAGGAAATATTGAAATTTTTATTTTTTCTAAGGAAGAAAAGGATAGCATGATAATGGTCTCTTTTGATTTTAGATATTATAAGCTTTGAAATCTTGTTATTCTTCTTTTTTGTAAGAAATGTAGAATAATTTGTTCTTAGCACATGTATGGTACTTTCCATACTTATTGCAGGAATTAAAACATAGTCCCTTTTTGGTTCTTTCATCCAATAGTTGAGATGTCAACATTATGGCTTAAGTAGGGATATAAGTGGGAACATTTCATTCTATATAAGTGTTACTAAAAATGTTTTTGGTAGCAATATTTTTATTTTCATGTCTCTTTGCCACAATGAAAGCAATATCCAAGTATTTAGGCTCTAAGAGATGCACATCAAGTTAAATGATATCTTTTAAAGTACCCATAATGAGGGCTAAAATATTATCCTCTATAATGTTATTCAAAGACTCAACATTTAAAATTGTTGAATGTGTTCTATAATTGAAAGTCTATGGGTGAGATCAAATAATTTGCCAAGGAAGTTGTTGCTGAAATGATCCCCATAATATGTTACAAATTCATCTATAAAAATGGGCTAATAAGAAATTGGGTGTTTTATGTTGTCACAAAGGCATCAATGCCACACAAATTAATCAAGTTGAAAATATGGGAATGTGATAATTACCTTTTTTTGAGTTAGCACATGGTTTAGATGAAATATTTTTCTATTTGGAATATCCATGTTATAGAATCATTACTATTAAAATTTCCTATATCAATCTTGGGATGGAGTAGTTCTTAGGCCTTCATTTGAAACAATGATGGAAAACACCTTGGAGTGATGACTAATCATTTGTTTGAGACTAACTAGACTCTTGTTTTCTAAATGTGATAAAATATTTTCCATATGTGATTTGAATGCAACCCTCTCATTCTACTTATCATCTTTTTAGTAAGTGACTTTAAAGTAAGGAAGTTTTTGAGATCATATAATTTCCTTTACATCCCTCTGAGATCATATTTGATATCATGTTTTCTTTCCATACCTTTCATATAATCATTCATGTTATTTTTCAAACCTTGGAATTCTATTTTACTTCATATTTTTTATGTCAACCTTCCTTCCCTTGTAGACTTGAAGCGTTCCACTGCGTCCTCCAACTTTCACAACTTAAACTCCAACTCTTTATTCTATATTCGTGTTAAGGATGAGCCTTCAAAATCCTTTCTAGGAGTCACATTTGAATTATTGTGTCTAGAGATAATGAACTTGGGCCTGGGAGACTATTTTGATCACTAAAATTTCATAACGTTATAATTTATTGAATTCTAATAATGTATTAATGAGGATTTCATAAGGAGTACTTTGAGATGTCCTTTTCAAGGTGGAATTAATCCTATATAATTTGGAACTTGTATAGGAAATTTATGGTGGAATTATCATAAATTATGCGCCACCCCACCCCCCCGCCCCCATCCCCCCCAAATTTCACAAGATCAAACTTTTATGGACTTCTATATCTTGAACACTGTCCTCCTAGGTCTAAAATTTAGACTCAGAATAACCCATTCTATCTACTTTCTGATACTTGTAGTGGAACTCAATTTGAAGCACAAAATATTTAGATATATCTATTTTACCATAACCACTTTTTAAAAAAAGTCTAAGGAATATACAAAAGCCCTAATTTTCACCACACGTAATTATGAGAATATAGAAAACCAAAATAAGAATATTTTACCCAATGTACTTTGCTATGTCCTTAAATGTCCACCTTAAAATTTTCTCTCAATAAAATTAACGCAAGAAAATATAGACTATTCACCCTAATACCGTATGTTACCTATCAAAAAGCTAATAGAAAGAGTAAGAAATTTCACAACTTAGAAATAACAGAGAATGAATGAATAAAAATTCTCTTAAAGGGAGAAACCTCATTTTACAGTAAAATAATTGCACAAGCCAAAATAATATCTAAAATAAAAATTTGTTCTATATGAGACAAATGGCACAATTACAAATAATATAATCTCTAAAACTAAGTTATATATATATATATATATATATATTATATTATATATATATATATATATATATATATATATATATATATATATATATATATATATATATATATATATATAAACAAAGGACACACTTATAAACAATAAGGGTTCCAACAGAACTTTCTTACATTTAAGTCATAATTTTAGATGGAGACATTAAGTATGAGTAACATAACTGCCTTATGTGTCATACTTCTTATGAGTAATATGCATGAGATAATAAAACAAATATAATCACCATTTACTACAGAGATTGACAAACCTCTTATTAGATCATAGTTGCAAAATTACATGGGATACTTATTACAATTACACTTAACAACCTTTTAAATTCATATTGAAAATCCCCTTTTCAACAAAAATCGTGTAAGTCACATAGGTCATTATTAACATGGAACTTGCATTAAGAACAAAATTGTGTTTTACATTCACGATAGGGTTCCATGCATTATTAATAAAATATGTATTAGAAAGAATAACACCTTAATCATTATTGTTAATCCCCTGTGCATTCTCTTAAATTCTCTTAAATTGTTAGGACAAATATTATTAATGTCTTCCATAGATGTTATTAAATTGTTAGGATAAATATTATTAATGTCTTCCATGGATGTTATGTTAATTATTGTGTTTCCATACATGTCCTTACATTATTAGAATAATTTTGTCTCTTAACTTTTATAGTCACACTAAGATTGTCTAAAGAAAGAAAATGAGGCTAAACAATCACAAGGAGCTTCATCTTCTTGTCACAATTGAAATTATGTCAAATACTCCAACAACATAGCAAGTACTACATGTCTATCCATCTTTTAAGCTTCTTTGTAATAATATATTAACACATATTAATAAACTATTATACCAATTTTTCAATTTCTTTTATTTGAGATTTAATTGAAGGAAAGTTATTCAAAACTAAGCATTCTTTCTAATGGGATAATAAATATGAAGGATTGTATATTACAAGTTCTTCGTAATTAATACTAAAGGAAAAAATAGAACAAGGAAATGATTGAATATATCTAGTAATATAGAGCCATGAATAAGAATAACCCTCCATTGCATTGTTAAATCTTTCAACTACATATGTTCAAAATACATAAGCACAACCCCACACAAGAAACACAATTTACTTTGTTCTTTGAGAGAAGTCAATTATCCAAATTTAAAATCAACCTTCCAAACATTCCAAATAAGATAGAGAAAACAACTAATAGTCTACTCCTATCAGGGTAAGGGTTAGTCAATATTCTCTTAGCTTACTCAAATGTCAAAATATATATTAAAGGAGTTTACGTTTAATGATAAACTCAAAAGCATGAAATCTAGATGTATCAAGAAGTAATTATATGCATAAAAAATCAAACAAAGATACATTTTCATGAGTTCTTTCTATGATAAATACAAAGAGTAGAGAATGTTCCCAAAGTTTTGTGCCTCACAATGCACAAACAACATTCAAAATGTCGGCTGCAATATATCCTCTATGCAACAGTGGAAATTCCCAACTCTCTGTTTAGTCTATTGGTAGTTTTATCAGCATGAGGATCCCTCTTCTCATGGAATCATGGCTCACTATGGGAGTCTAAGAAGTATTTATTCTCAAACTAAAATGAATTTTGTTTGCATGTTGCAGAGCCTTGTACATTTTGATGGTGACAATGGTTCTAACTAAAATTTCTTACATTTAAGTCATAATTTTAAATGGAGACATTAAGTATGAGTAGCTTAACTACCTTAAGTGTCATTCTTCTTATGAGCAATATGCATGAGATAATAAAACCAGTACAACCACCGTTTGCTACATAGCTTGGAAAAATTCTTCTTAGACCAAAGTTACACAATTACATGGGATATTGCTGACAACTATACTTAATGGCCTTTTAAAGTCATATGCAAAATCCCATTTTCAATAAAAAAACGTGCAAGTCACATAGGTCATTATTAATATGTAACTTGCATTAAAATAAAATTGTGTTTTACATTCACGATAGGGTTCCACTCATTATTAATAAAATATGTATTAGAAAGAATAACACCTCAAACATTATTATTAATCCCCTTTGCATTCTCTTAAATTCTCTAAAATTGTTAGGATAATGATTATTAATGTCCACCATGGATGTCATGTTAAACACTAGGGCTTTTCCATACTTGTCCCTACATTATTAGATTAATTTTGTCTCTTAACCTTTATAGTCACACTAGGATTGTCTAAAGCAAGTAAATGAGGGAAAACAATCACAAGGAGCTTCTTCTTCTTGTCACAATTGAAATTATGTCAAATACTCCAACAACTAAAGCAAGTACTACATGCCTATGTCCATCTTTTAAGCTTCTTCATAATAATATATTAACACATTAATAAACTATTATACCAATTTTTTTATTTCTTTTATTTGAGCTTTAATTGAAGGAAACTTATTCAAAAGCAATCATTATTTCCAATGGGATAATAAATATGACTTTAATTCCAAAAACAAGTTGTCTACTAACGAATAAACTTCCAAAAAAATAGGATTTATTTTTATAGTTTTTATTTTATTTTACAATAAAATGCTCCTCATATTTATAGAAGTTAATTTATCATAAATTTTTATATACATTTTTCTTATTTTATAATAAAATATATATAAGATATATAATTTGAGAACAACCAACCTATATCCTACTTAGTCTTGGATCTTTATAATTATTTATTTTATTGCTTGGATCTTTTATTAATTATTATTTTATATTTATTTTTATGCAATTAATTTAACCAAGTTAAAATGTTGGATAACATTCTGCATTTTTAGTATTTTTCCATTTTCCCATCAACAAAATGCAACTAAACAATTTTTGCCAAAACGAATTGATGGAATTGTTGTTAATGAAAAAAAAGATTCACCCACCCTCGGAATTCCCCTATTATAACAAGATTGTACAATGTTAATATTCAACATTTGCAATTCCATTAATTCAAAATGATTCTTGTCATTTCAAAACAAACATATTTGATTATATTGATTTTCTTTCCCATTATTTTGAGTAATTAAAAAATACCCATTCCTATTATTTAAAATTTTGAATTTCACTTTTAAATAATAGGGATATGAATTTCATGTTCTTCAAATATTGTAATCCGCCGAAGAATAACCCAATTTTTTGGTTAGCCAATCCTCTGAAATAATAAGAAGCGTATGAAGCCATTTAAACGCCCAGAATTCAATTGAAAAAGCGTATGAAGCCATTTAAATGCTCAGAATTGAATAGAAACACACTGAATACATAAAACTTAAAAACCTAAGGAAAGGCGCAGGCAAAATGTCGGTTAAAGTTTATTAAAAAACAAAAAAATCCATTAAAAGATATTATTATTTTTATAAATTTCATAATATAATTATTGCATCATCTCAATATATTAATTTTTTTATAAATTCATAATGTAATTATAAATTAAATAGATGAAATGAAAAAATAAAAAATTAATATATAATTTCTTAAATATAATAAAAACAAGTTAATCTTACATTATCAATTCTTTAATGAAAAAAACTACTTATATTTATATCTGTCCATGCATTATATTAAAAAAAAAAATACTCTTTTAGTGAACCATGACATAAAATATCCAACCAAACCAAAATGTTCGAAAAGATCTTGTATTTACATCTAAAAACACCTAAGACACCATATTTGCATCATAAACTACCATATTTCCATTAAGCGCATATGGGTCTATTCTTTCATCCAAAAACACCTAGCTTTTTTTTTTCCTATTCCCTAGATTTATTTTCTGAGTTTTTTTGCTTGAGAATTAAAAAAATAGTTCAGATTTTTATGATTTTTGGTAAAAATCATATAAAAATTTAAAACCAACCAATATAATTCATCTTCAAAATAAGATAATTTGTATCAAATATAATATACCCGAAAATACTAAATTTCAGTAATTATTTCAAATACCTATGATAATTTGTGTTAAATATAATATACTCAATAAGAGCTGAAAAACCTAAATAGATCTGCAAGAAAGTAAGTTTCAATAATTATTCCAAGCTATTTCAGCCTCCTGGCTATGATGGTTTCTGTCGAAAAGCAAGCGAAAGCCAAAGGACAAACACACTAACTAGTATGTCTCACTGTTCTGTTGGGATGATTATAATATTATTAAAAATATCAATAATGTTTTACTAAAAAAGTAAAACAAAAAATTAAAATAAACTTTTTTTAATGATTCTATTTATCTTTTTCAATTTTTTCAAAATATTGTAATCCCACAAGAAAAATTACCTAAACCTTGGTTAGGACATAATAAGAAAGGTATGAAGCCATTTAACACTCAAAACATTTACACCAAATGCATTTTAAATTAATCTTTGCATTATCAAAAAAGATAGTGCTTGTGTGCTATCTCCCTCTACTGATATGAGGACACGGAAGACAAAAATGAGGTTAAAATGAGTTTCTATAAGTTAAATTTTTTTATTAATTATTAATGGATTATTAACTTGAAATTATTATTAACTATTAATTTATTATTAATGTGATAGTTGATTTTTGTTCAATCTTTTAATATTAAATTTGAAGATGTAGAATAATGTAAAATGACACTTAAAAAAGTATTTAAAAAACAATTTATAGTTTAATAAATATATTATTTAACTACTATAATTTTCCACATCAAAATGGTAACATTTTTAAATGTATATGTTATTTTTAATATATATAAACAATATATAAAAAAAAAAAAATATAATATAAAGACTTTGAATTTTCATCTTAACCCAAAAGTGAGTCTAAAACTAAATTACAAAAGTATTCCTATAAATCTTTGTTTAATACAACTTCAAACTACTTTTTGATATATATAAATTATTTAAATTTTATTTTTTTTTAAATAATTTTAAAATAAAAATTACTTTTAATATAATTATAGTATTGATCCAACTATTTTCCACATCAAAATTTACCAATTTTAATATTAATTATAGCATTATAATCCAAAAAACTTTATAGGTTCAACGCATGATACTATATCAAAATCAAAACTCTTCTAAAACTATAAAAAAAAACCACTAAAAAAACACGATGAACTTTTTCTTAATATAATCTTCCATCATCTCATAAAATTTATTATTCAATTTTTTTTTTAAAGCAAATATATTTGTTAAAGAATAAAACAAATTGAAATTCTCAATATATAAAATAAATCAAATAATTATTTTAAATTAATAAAATAATTAAAATTCTAAATATATAAAATAAATTAAGATTCCTACTGTGAATGTTTCAAAATCCTTATTGTGAACGTTTTCATGAATGACTCTTTTTTATTAATTGAAACGAGAGCTAGACATTTAAGGAAGGGTGGTGGAACTTCTATCAAATGGGAATGGGATTTTACATGTAATGCAATATAGTTGGGCTATATGGGGAAGTTGGTTAATTTATGGGAGGTCATTGAAGTGATTGTTTTTATTGCATAGGAGTCATCAGTAGGGCACTCCATCTCAGTTTATAGAGGCATCTTAATGTTAATTATGGAAATTGTTGAGTGGTTAAACGGGTATTATGACACAGGGTGGTGGGAGAAGTTTATAGCTTGATCTCAAGGTGGAGAGCAACATGATAATGCTAGGTTTATAAATGGACACTCTTCGAGGGCTCTCAAGAGATTTTTCGGAGGAGGCACTGGTTTAAAGGTAGTGTGAGCTAATATGGGTTCTACAATGGAGCTACCACTACATGTAGGCCCAACTGTGGTTTTCAACTAGAAATTAACCAGCACTAGGCATGTCACCAATAGGTTGATATGAGCTTTGCTAAGGAGTTTTAGGTTGAACCTTTTTTTCGTCTCTATTATGACTAATTCCTCATTAGAAAGCTTCCTTTTTCTTCAGTATTTTGCTTGCATAATGAGATAGTATTCGTCCATGTTTTTCTCCCATGCATTGGATTGATAATTCAGGTGTTTTGTTCTTTCAATTCCACTTATAAGCATTTTTCTTGAGGTTCTATTCATGTGCCTCACATTTCTCTCTCTACCTGTTTGTTGAAGACTAGTTTTTTTCCAACTCATTTCCTCCTACCACCTTTCCAATTCTCTCACTTTTTATCTAGTGCACATCTTATTTTTCCCCTATTTCTCCTCTTAGCCTCATCCCAATCTATGAGCTCTTAGTGTCTTCCCCCGCTATTCCCCCCTCTTCATTCTTCTCTTTTCATGTCTTGGTTATGTCTCTCCTCTAGTAAGTGAGGAGGTAGAAGAGGTTGTCCTTCCTACTTTGTAACCATTGATACATCTCTCCCTTCTACTAGCCAAACCTATGCCCAAGGAACCACTTGTGCTACCATTACCAAATGCATGGATTTCATCCTTGAAGTGGTTAAGACAACAATTTATAATGTTGAAGACTAATTCACACATGCTAGAAGATTCATTCGTGCCATGCAAGTTGATTGGGACACCAGGGACTATATCATCGATATAGGAAACTCTAATAAAGCTCGTTATTCCTCATATGTGCCAACCATCAACCTATATTGGCATATAAAAACTCTCCGTAACAATATAGCTTATTTCTTTGTTTCCTTATTTGTAAGGTCATGGATCGTATTGTGAAGACTATTCTCTTGATACTCCCATTTATGTGTCAATATGTAGGGGCCATTCACATGTCCTTTTTAAAGATAGTTTATTTTCCCATTTATTTTTCTATACACACAAACGAAAAGGTATACACTACCAAATAATTTCTTTTTGTTAAATAAATCCTCTATTTATCTTTCCCATTTCATCTATTCAATAAACAATAACATTCTCTATCATTTGGATTCAAAATTTTTCCCTATGAGTAATCAACTCTTAAAAAGTGTTAAAGCTATCAAATCAACTTTATTATTTGTATCCTTATTCATAGTTACTTTGAATTTTCAAATAAAACATTGTTATCTTTTTTTCTTATTAATTAAAATTAAATTTTTAGTTATTATGTGTTAAAATTTCCAGGTGGAAGGGGATAGAGGAGTGATGGCAATGAGTGCCACTAGTTGGGGTTTTACACACACTAATCTTGATGATTGTTTTTAGTTCACACTCTCGGAACACATCATGATATATGATGGTGGAAGGAAAAGAAAACATGGCTACATAAGCTAGTCAGATGGAAGGTGGGGACAACCCACAAAATGACAATACTAGTAAAGTAGTGAAGGAAGTGAATCCAAGGACATTCAAGGATGGGGTGATAGCAATTTCTCATGAAATACCGAAGGATGCAGTGATGAGGAAATCCAGTAAACTACAAAACACTTGGTCAATGGTGTTGAAGAATGTAACTAATGTCGATCTTCATAACTGTACTTGTGTCATAATAAAATGTATTTATCAAAAGAAAGAAAAGGAAAATTTATTATTAAATAAATTGACTTATAAAGGCATGAGTTTCATGCTTGGGTCAATTTTTTATACGTCAAAGCCCCATTGTAGGCTTCTAGGGTTTATGTCAAGTGTCCTTGTCAAAGACCCTTCTTGGGATTTATTTATTCATAAAGAAATTTATTTTATTGTAAAATAGGTCACTTAGGCTTCCTCCACCAAGCCGGCCTCAAGAAAGGACAAGCTGGCCTCAACAAGGGAATTTGACCTCACAAACTCACTATATATTGGAGCAACTCAACTCATTTGGAAACATATCTCGCACACGTTCAAATTGTAGTAGTTGGGAGTTGAAAAAGTGCGAAGTTCAAGTAGGAAGTTGGAATCAAAGTTTTTAGGTCTCTCTCTCTCATGTGCAACGAAATTATGAAACTACATCGAAGCTAGGAAACTACATCAAAGATTTGAAGCTGCATCAATGTTTTGAAGATGCATCGAAGCTATGAAGATGCATCGAAGTTGTGAATTCACGTCAATGTCGAAGTTGTGAAGTTGCATCAAAGTTGTGGAGTTGCATCAAGGTCGAAGCTGTGAAGTTGCATCAAAGTTGTGGAGTTGCATCAAGGTTGATGTTATGAAGCTGTTAGACTAGAGCTACTGAAGTTGCTAGATTGAAACTGCAGTCCTAAAGCTGGGTTGAAGTTTTGAAGTTGGTGGTCAAAATTTTGGGTTGAAGATGCATTTGAGAAGTTGACACTTGGAAACTTTGGAAGAGATCATCTATTAGAAGGAAGAGCTAACTTGGTGGAGGGAGTGTTGAAAAGTGTGCAACAAGAAATGCTTGTTGAGAATGCAACAAGATGATGGAGCTTAGTAAAAAGAGTCGCCTTCACTAAGTGGGCCCGCAAGCTATTTTTGGCGCAAGTCTATTTTTAGACATATGGGTCATGTCTATGGATTGCAGGTTGTTGTTTATGGATAATTGATCAAGTTGGGAAAAAATAGATGGACTTCTATTTTTAGACCACAGTGGAGTGACACCACAGTGGAGTGACTGCTCAGTCTAAATATAGAACAGTCAAATATTATTAGCTCATAATAATATTTAGACTATAAACTTTGTCTTATTCTCTTTGAGCACTTCAGGATGAGCTACGGATGTGGTACATGCAGATCCCAGAAGGAAATACGTGGTTACCTATGGGATGACTAATATTTGCATGCAGGACTTCAGTTAGAACTCAAGTGAGTTGAGCTTAGTGGACTGGAAGTGCAGTTGATGGAGTTGTGTTCAGTTTAGCTTTGTTAAACTGGTTGTATTTAGTCTAACTGGCAAATAGACTAGAGATGAGTTGGGTGAATTAGTTATTAATTAATTCACAAGTTATTAACTCATAATACAACTATGAATACATCAGTTAAATCAGTTGCATGTCAGTGCATGTTCAGTTCAGCAGGGACAGGTGTTAGAGAATCAGATTGCTATCAGTTGTGACTATAGTTGTGCACCAGATCTTGCACAAATCAGGGGATTGAGTATGCCAATGAGTTTGCCTACATTGTAGCTTGTTCTCACGTGATTTAGCCAAGTAAATACGAGTTTGCTTGAGCCATTATCATTCATTCTCATGCAGGTATTGAGCAGTGGAGGCAGGCAAGCAGCGGAGGAGATTTGAGCCAGTGATTGATTCAGATCTGAGTTGTATTGTGTGTAACAAGGTGGAGATACTTGTGAGAAGTATTATGCTGTGTAATGTTACATGACTCAATCATTAATATACAGATAGTTGGGGTTTTTAGCGAGATGCTTTCCCCGGGATACATACTGTGTTAATGTGTGAATGCTCTTGATGTTTTATTGTTATTGATGCTGCTATATTGATGATCAACGTAGAGGAGCTTATGTATTGTGTATGTTTTCCGCAATAGTACATGATTAGGATAATATCTGTTGAATATGTGTTAAATTATTCAAAATTTCTACACTTATATCACACAGATCTTCTATTTATTTCTCAATTTTCTCTTGCATTTAATCAAATTTATGAGTAACTATTTACTCATAAATTTTCCATCATAAATTGATTTAATTGTCATTAGACTTTTGTGAACCAAATTTTAGTGACTTATCATTTAGCATTTTGATTTCTAAATAGAGAATCTCCTGCACTTATAATACTAGTTATTGGAACTACTTCAAAAACTTGATATTAATCACAAGAAACATGTTAAATCCCCATCATCTTTTAATCTTCACACTTGGTATTTAGGAGTTGTCTCCTAGGTATCTAGTTAGAGTGGTTTTCTTTATTTTTCTACACTACATTTAGATTTAGATTTAGGTTTAATTCTCAGTTTTTAAAAGTATTGTTTCATAGGAGCAACTACATTGGTGGCTTGGATAAGCCTTTAAGTCATCTTAAGAACTTCTTTCTTGCAAGCTAGCTACAAGAGGGTAAGTCTGATATAAATATCACAAGTAGGTAGGGATAGGGAGTGGTAACTGGACCTGTTTGAACCAGTCAGAATCACCAGCCAAAATGAATAAGGGCTTAATTGGGGCATAGATTGGGTGATCTCCCAATTGTTGATTTCGGTCATTTTTTACCATCAATAATTTTTGCATAAGAAGGAGGTCCAATGATAAGTTTTTCTTTTGGAGTCATTGTATTTTAAAGTTTTTATTTTTTGCAATGAATCCTTCTAAAATTACAATTTGGAGTTGTATCTCTAGACCTGCATCCACCACCACTCCAATGAAAATTATAAGACACTTATCAAAGGTAAAGTTTGATGGTAAGAGAAAAATTTCTGCATTTGACCATTTTTGAAATTTGTTCAAAATTTTACAAATTCTACTTTTTCTGATATTGATGAAGGTATTATATGCATAACCTTTACTCTAACTTTCACAAGCAAAGACAAAAGATAGTGTCAACCATTACTAGTTTCCTCTATTCATAGTTGGGACAAATTTATAACAAAGTTCCTTCATGCATCCAAGGAGTATGACTATGAGCATGTATGTCATGAGCTTGAATATTTACGAAGGTTTGAAAATGAGTCTATAATAGATTTCACAATCAGATTCAAGTTAATTTGGCTAAAAATCAAATATAAAGATAGAAATTTAGAGATCGAGTTAATGGAATAGTATCAACATGTATTTTTTATTCCTTATATTCCACATGAAAGCAATGAACCTAAAGGATATTTATCTTAGCGCATTTGTTGTTATTGAAGAGCCACTCACTATTTATAGCATGATCGATTCTTTTCAAGTAGAAAATGAGGAAATTACTAATGAACTATCTCAAGAAAGCATAATAACATCCAACAAAAATAAGTCTAATCCCAAGAGTGCTACTATTTCTAAATAAACTGCTCAAAATCAAAATAAAACCATTGTTCATAACAAAGAAGAAAATTAGCATTCAAAAAGTAGTAAGCAAATTAGCAAGCAACAATGCAAATTGAAAATGTGAACAATGTGTAATCTACCACAAATACTTTGAGTTTTCTCATGCTATAAATAAATTTAAGTCACAAAGTTTGGTCATCCAAATACATGATGAAGAATTTGAAATCTACATTAAGGAAAACAAGGAAGAGAGTGCTATTGAAAATTATCAAGTCATTTATGATGATGATTTTGAGTTTGAGAATATTGAGTTATCTCACCCATAATTGAATTATCATGATATTAGTATTCAAATTCAATCTGTTTATCAAGGTGAAGGATCTTCTTATAATCATATTGCTACAATATATTCTCATCTTGAATCCCCAAAATGCCTTAGTGACTGCAATTTTCAAGAAGAGAAAGCCATTCCAATTCTTGATCCTGACATTATTCAAGTTACCATTCTTAGTCATAGTCTTGAACCTCTTTCTCTTTCTCATAGTCATGGCATTATATTGGCTAACACTTTTGGGGAGGGAAAATTCCTAAATAAATCCCAATTGTTTTGTAACATTACTTGTAACAATATTATAGATAATGACCTAATTTGATTGCTTATGCTTCATTTATTATGGTGCTTTTAATATTTGTGTACTACTTTCATTTTTTGTTTTTTGGATATCCTATGCTGGCATATTGAGCAATGAAACATTGAACACTCACAAAGTGTGTTAATGGGTGAATGTGAAAATGAATTTAAAAGCCTTAATCATGGGCATCAAGAACTTCTAATCTTTCAATTTCATTTGATGTTCATGTCATACCAACTCATTATTTATTTTCAAATCAATTTTCCACGAGCTCCAACACTTGAGAGTGCATCAATACAATTAGGTTAACTATCTAATCTATCTAAAGATCTTTTGAAAGATTTATTTGATTTCCATTCAACATTCCATGATCCATTTGAAAGTTGTTTGGAAAGTTCAATTACACAGAAGATTGCTAATATTCTTCCTCATGAACACAATACTAACATTTTTCATAAGCGACAACATCTAAAGGCATATCATTTGAATATAGTCTCCTGCCCTTTTCTTCTTGGAATCTTCTCCAACCATTAGTATATGTTCATCCTAATTTTTGTGATCCCATTGGAATATGGTTGGAGAATTCATTTCAAGAGAGGTTTCCTGTACATACATTCATTTTTATGAACTTACTAAAAGTAAATGTACATAATAGTCTGAAATTTTATTTTAGTAATTTAGTTACAATTTTCTTTTTGTTATTAATTTTTGGTATGCACATATATGTAGAAATAAAAGAGTTTGATTGGCTCCATTGAGTTGTCGCTCACTGCTTTAATAGTTGTCGGTTGTTTAGAATTCCTAACAACAGTGAATTTGAAGCCATTTCCAATGCCACAAAATCTCTCGTAGACAAATGAGAGCCTCTCCATTGCTTAGTTTTTTTAAATATCTTTCCAACGGTATATGGAAGTCCAAAAATAAACTCATGGAGCAAACATTAGAGCATGTTGAAGTTACCATTGTAAAGCCCGAAAAACAAAGAGAAGTGACCCAAGGACGAAGGCAAATCGACTATCAAAGGGGTCCCAAGCACAAGATTACTATTTATCGGTGGGTTATGGTACCGATCATCGATATCATAGTCCCACCCCCGTAGTCCCGCATCATTGGCACATTAGCATTTGGTGTATTGGTGATCGGCAGGGTCCTAACTTGAAAGCCTCGTGCTGTTGTGATTTATGATATAGTGTAACATTGCTAGGGGAGGCCAAAAAGAGTTTATAAAGGA
Organism: Pinus taeda; assembly: GCA_000404065.3. Classification (NCBI taxonomy): domain Eukaryota; kingdom Viridiplantae; phylum Streptophyta; class Pinopsida; order Pinales; family Pinaceae; genus Pinus; species Pinus taeda. The sequence goes on along the minus strand of APFE031270710.1, from coordinate 10,290 downwards.
AATTTAGGAAAAAACCAAGGCAGCCCCCCCCCCCCACTTTTCTATCTCCTCCACGTGGCAGTACAACTTATTGGTGATTAGCGGTGGGCAATCTCATAGTCCCGCATATTGGCCATGTCTCATCCCACATCCCACATCCCGCAAGTTTCACATCCTGCATATCAGTGACCCCACATACCCCATAGTCCCACAGTCTCGCAGTCTGTAGGTCCCACGATCTCGCTGTCCTGGAGTCCCACAGTCCTGCAGTCTCGTGATCCCACGGTCTCGCAGTCCTGCAATGGGCCATTCTTAAGGAATTGTGGGGGGTGAAACACATCGATAGCGCAAATCATCGATAATTCAGGCCCTCAGTGTTAAAGTGTCGGGGGAGGCCTAAATTAGTTTACAAAGGAAATGGCTGTGAAAACCAGTTCAAGCAGGTCATTTTCTCTCTCCTCTAGGGGACCACATAGTGACATATTATTGGTCTTCAATGCTAACATGGAAACTGAAGTCATTTTTGATGTGGTAGTATGGGTGGACACACGTCACTCAGTTTTGGCATTTTCAAGGGTCTTATGGGGCCATTTGATGGTAACACATGCCACCACTCACCGGGTGACATGTGACTGATGATGTCATCCCACAGATCGACAATTGGTGGTCACACAAAGTGTAAGTTTCTTTCCCCCACCGAGACTCCTCCCCAGCAATGATTGCAATAAAGAAAATGGTCCCCAGATGAGATGTTTCGTAGGTTATATTTTATAAGGATTGCACATCCAGGATATCGACCGATGTGGTATAAAGAATTATCAAAGGCATCCCATGTTACAGAGGAAAAAGGTCCCCCAGACAACAGTTGAGAGCTTTGGCACCCAAGGGCTAAGCTCTTAGTCACAACGCATAGTTAGGTGATATGAATAAGCAGAAAGGGGCTGAAGCAAAGTGGGCCCAAGGGGAAATCAGAGCGTGCTTGTTTCATGATATTTCAGCGATAGAGGCCCACATCCAAAGGACTACTTGTTACGTTGTAAACACAACCCTAGGTGTATCAGACAGACCGAAATGGTTGTGTAGAGCTCTTAAGGCGGATGGGTTAAGAGATGTGATATTAAATAGAGTATGGGCATCATTAAACTAGTATGGGAGGCTCACGAAAAATTAATGAATCGACATGGAGCCTCACTCCTCTATACAACAAAGTACCACTGAGCGACCCACTCCCCATTCCACGGAACTAGTCGTTCACATAGTAAAGGCAAAAATGATAGGAACTGGCCATGCAGTACGGGATGCACATCATGTCTCTTTCCATTTTCTTTCTCTGTTTATTAATTTCCATTTATTTCCAACAAGGGATCAATTCTGAATTGTAATCATTTTGGGTAATAGTGCCTTACATAGGTCGAGACAGCTAGTCTAGCAGACAACTGGAGCTCTGGCTCAGTTATTTTATAATCTATAATTCCATATCCCCCTCTTCTTATAAAAATTGGGAAGAAACACTTTAACAAGGGTTGGCTGGTTCCATAATTTCTCACCTGCAGGGCCTGAGTTATGGGAAGCGATTTTGGTTCAATTTGTTTTTATGGGGGCTTCATTGATATTGTGCTGAATGTATGGATAGGTTATTTGAACTATTCAATATAAATGGCATTTCCCTGTTGATTCCAAGCATGATTAATGTGCAACATGTTCCTCTAGGTAATCTAATTTCATTTGTGTTTTTCCTTCTTTGAAATAGTGTAATGAGATTGTTGGTTTCTCCTTGGTTCATCGATTTACCCTGGTTGCTAAATAGAGAACAATTCATGTGTGTATTACAGATTTACTTGTGTTGTTCAATACCATATAGTACCTATAGTAACTGCAGTACCTGTATGAGCACAACCTTTCTCACACTGTTTGGTGACATATGTACCCACGTGATAGGCATGAAACCTCAATAAGTACTCCGTTGTTTCTATCACTCCACCTCCTCCCTCTTCCATATTTCTATTGAAAAATATTTTCTTAGGATTTTGTGTTGTTTACAGCCCTATACATTGAATTCCATATTTCTGATGTAAAATTTCTTCTTAGGATTATGTTTGTTATAGCCCTATGCATCTACTTCCCTCCTTCCTTTCATCCTCTCCAAATTTCTACAACTTCAGTTTTAAGCTATCTCATTGTTGTGTGTCAGCCACCAGAATAAGAGGCTATTTCTATTTGAGATTGCCCCAAATATACCCCAAGCATTTGGATCCATGTGTTGGTTTGAAACTACCTCAATGAAGGCTTATTGAACCAAGCCCATCCTATTACCTTTTTACGTGACAATTGGAGTTCTGAAAATCCCTCACAGATTATCTCTTAAGAACTCCTCTCTTTAAGATGTCCTAGGCACTGATCTACAATCAACCCGAAGGCTGTCTCTAGGAGGCTTTCTATCACCCTTGCAGCACTTGTGTTGGTGGTGCGATTTGAAGTCACAACATATTTTTGGTGCTGTTGCCGGGGAATGGTTTAGAATATTTTTCCTTGGGTATGATTTTTTTACATTTCCTCTATTAGGTGAGCAAGAGGAATGTGGGTTGAATATCTCTCACCTTGGAGAATCCACTGTTAATTTCATTATAAACACCCTGGTGACTCCACTATCTGAATATTAATTGGAAAAACTCTAGTGACTCCACTGTTTGAATATTAATTGTAAACACTCTGGAGGCTACATTGGTCAAGAAATGGAAGAGACAATGGAAGAGATGGAAAGCTCAATAAATAAATCCTTATATAGATTGATAAAATTGGAGATAGAAAATATAAACCTTCGACGACAGTATTCCTCTTTCTCTGACAAAGAACAAGAAGTCAAGATGCATGAAGAAGAGGACGATGAGCTTGATGTAATGCTAAATGATGATGATATGGATGATTGCTGCAAGTAGTTCTTCAATTTCATAATGGCTTAGTTGCACAAGATAAATTCTCTTCGTTCATATAGAAAGACATCAATGGCACATGACCAAAACGAAGGCACTTCCTTCGAAGAGCCTCCTAAGCTAGCTGACAAGGGGAAGGGACTTTTAGATCCAAATTTCTTTAAGCCCAAAGTCCTCAAAGAAGAGAAGTCACCCTCCCCTTCTTGGCCCATCTGTGAAGAAGGAAAAGAGCCAAGCAGTGTTTGTGGCTGCCTTGGCCAAGAGCATACTAGTCAGTAGATTGTTCATAAAAAAGAGGCAGCTGCAAGCTTTCCTTGTGAATTCCATGACCCTGTGGCTGAGTACATAAGCCTATTCTTAAGCCAGCAAGATAGCTTGTATCAACAACATGTATCGGGTTCTTATTTCAAGACTTTTCATGGTGCATGCTCATTTTAATTTTTATTTTTCAATAGTGTGAAGGCATAAGGCCCAGTACTCTAATGTTGGCCTGGCTCCATTCGAGGGTTGAACTCACTTAGGTGAATTGAGCCCTGTGCATAAGTAGGAATGTATATAAATAAGCTCACTAGTTGAGCATTTACTTTCTAGTTGGTAGAATTTATTTTGTGCATTGTAGATGGATGAGGAAAGCCCCATGGAGATTTTCTTGTTGCAAAGTTCCATGATACTTATGACTCCTTGCCCAATGGTGAAGAATGCTAGTCTGCATGTTGTGAACACCTTTCCACCAAGGCATTGTACCCATTTGGATCTAATGTTGTACTAACTGCTTTATGGGTTGTCATCTATCCATAATGCCTAACAACAGTGAATTTGAAGCAATTTCCAATGCCACAAAAGCTCTCAAAGATAAATAAGGCCCTCTCCATTGCCTAGTTCTTAGAAGTAACTTTCCAACGATATATGGAAGTCCAAAATTGGACTCCTGGAGCATGTTGAAGTTACCATTGTAAAGCCCGAAAAACAAAGAGAAGTGACCCAAGGATGAAGACAAATTAGCTATCAGAGGGGTCTCGGGAATAAGCTTATAGTTTATCGACGGGTTATGGTACTGATCCCCAATATCATATTCCTGCCCTCGTATTCCCACATCACCAACAAATCGGCATATTGACATATCGGTGATCGGTGGGGTCCTAACTTGAAAGCCCCATGGTGTTGCGATTTACGATATAGTGTAACATCATCGAGGGAGGCTGCAAAGAGTTTATAAAGGAAATGTGGGAAAAAACCAAGGTAGAGTTGCCCCCTTCTCTCTCCTCCACATGGAGGTACATCTTATCAGCGATCAATGGTGGGAAGTCCCACATATCGGCCATGTTGCATCCCGCAGGTCCCGCATGTCGCATATCAGCAACCCCATAGACTCTGCAGTCCCGCAGTCCTGCTGTCTCGTGATCCTGTGATCCCGTAGTACCGTGATCTCGCAGTACCATAGTCTCGCGATGGGCCATTCTCAAGGAATTTTGGGGAGTGAAACATGACGATAACACAAATTGCCAATAATTCAAGACCTCAGTGTTAAAGCGTCGGGGAGGCCTAAATCGGTTTACAAAGGAAATGGTTGCGAAAATAGGGCTGAGCAAGCCATTTTATCTCTCCTCTAGGGGGCCACATGGTGGCATATGATTGGTCCTCAGAGCTAACATGGCAGCTGACACCATTGTTGACATGGCAATACAGACATTGACGTGGCAGTATGGTTGGACAAATTTCACTTAGTTTCAGCATTTTTAGGGGTTTTATGGGGCCGTTTCTGGGTGACACGTGGCAGTGATGACTTCACCATGCAGATTGGCAATTGGCAGTCTCACAAAGTGTAAGTTTTTTTTCCCCGCTGATACTTTTCCCTAGCTGCGATTGCAATACAAAAAAGGGCCCCCCGATGCGATGTTTCATAGGCTATATTTTATAATAATTGTGCATCCAGGATATCCATCGATGCACTATAAAGATTTATCAAAGGCATTCCATGTTACAAAAGAAAAAAGTCCCTCAGACAACAATTGAGATCCTTGGCCCCCAAGGGCTAAGCGCTCGGTCACAACCCATGGTTAGGTGATATGAATAAGTAGCAAGGGGCCTAAGAAAAGGGGGCCCATGGGGAAATTAGAGTGTGCCTATTTCATGACATTTCAGCGATAGAGGCCCACATCCAAAGGACTACTTGTTACATCCTAAACACAACCCTAGGTGTATTACAATGTCGAAAGGATTGTGAAGAGCTCTTAAGGCGGATGGGTCAGCAACTATGATATTAAATAGAGTACGGGTAACATTAAACCAGTATGGGAGGCTCACGAAAAAGTAATGACTTGGCATGGAGCCTCACTCCTCTACATAGCAAAGAGCTGTTGAGGCAGGCACTTGCAGCGACCCACTCCCCATTCCATAGAACTAGTCATTCACACAGTAAAGGCATAAATGACATAAACCAACCGAGCAGCAGGGGATGTGCATCACGACTGAGATTTGGCTTGACCAGAGAACTTCATAGGGATAACAAGGGTACACATACTCCTTCCTTTTTCCATTTTATTTATTTATTTATTAATTTCCATTTATTTCCAAGAAGGGATTGAATCCCAATTGTAATCGTTTTGGGCAATAGCGCCTTACATAGGCCGAGACAACTAGTCTAGTGGAAAACTGGAGCTCTGGCCCATATATTTTCTAAATTGTAATTCCAACTCCCCATATTCTTATAAAAAGGGGGAAGCAACACTTTAAAAAGGGTTGGCTAGTTCCAAAATTTCTCACCTGTAGGGCCTGAGTTTTGGGAAGCCATTTTGGTTCAATTTGTTTTTATGTGGGCTTCACTGATATCATGCTGAATGTATGGATTTGTTATTTGGACTCTTTAAGATAGTTGGCATTTCCCTATCGATTCCAAGCATGATTAATGTGTAGCATGTTCCTGTAGGTAATCTCATTTCAATTTTGTTTTTCCTTCTTTGAAATAGTGTAATGAGATTGTTGGTTTCTCTTTACTTCACGGACTTACCCTTGTTGCTAAATAGAGAACAATGCACATGTGTATTACATATTTACTTATGTTATTAGATTAGCATGCAGTACATGTATGAGAATAACCTTTCTCACACTGTTTGGTGACAGAGGTACCCACGTCATAGGTATGAAACCTCAATAAGTACTTCGTTGTTTTGATCACTCCACCTCCTCCCTCTTCCATATTTCTGTTGGAAAATCTTTGCTTAGGATTTTGTGTTGTTTACATCCCTATACATTGAATTCCATATTTTTACTGGAACATTGCTGCTTAGGTTTTTGTTTGTTATAGCCCTATGCATCTACTTCCCTCCTTCCTTTCCTCCTCTCCACCATTTCTACAACTTTAGTTCTAAGTTGTATCATTGTTGTGTGTCGACAACCATAAGAAGAGGCAATTTCTCTATGAGATTGCCTCAAATATACCCCCATCATTTGGATCCATATGTTGGCTTGAAACTACCTCAGTGAAGGCTTATTGAACCAAGCCCATTATATTACCTTTTTTCTTTACAATTGGAGTGCTGAAAATCCCTCAAATATTATCTCTTAAGCACTCCTCTCTTTAAGATGTCCTAGGCACTGGTGTATAGTCAACCCAAAGGCTATCTCTAGGAGACTTTCTATCTCCCTTGCAACACTTGTGTTGCTGCCAATTTGAAGCCTCAACACATTGGAAGTACAATTTTATTTAGTTTTATTCCACCCTATTAGATTATATTAGAGTAGGAGTAGGAGTATTTTAGTTTAGCTTACTTTTCTTGTTTTCCAATAATGTAGGTGTGAAAAAAGTGAACAATAAGCCATTAGTTTTCCTGGAAAAGAATCATTCAAATCTATTCTAATAAAATTTTCCCATGAACATGTTTAGGGAAGTATTCATCCATTCATCATAATTTTTATTTTTTTTATAAAATTTGCTTTGTACAAGTTTCTTGCTTTATATTTATATCACTTCACAGATTTAGGAGATGAGTTATTATGAAATAGTGTTTATTCTATTGATGCAACTAAATCTTAGCATCATTGGATGAAAATTAAACAAAAAAGAAATGCTTAACTTAATTTTTTTCGGTTAAATATCAAGCCTATGGTTTCTAAAGTGTTAAATGGCTAATTAGACAAGGGTTCTTCTGGAAAAATAGAATTAAGAAAAATAAATACATCAACTGGTAGAACCATACCCTTGTGCATTCTAAAACTCATCATTTATAAAAGTTGGTCTATGACAAACATTTTCACAACAATTTTTTTCATTTTTCACATTGGTTTTTCTCATCTCGGAGGAAATTACCTCAGAATTTTCCTATTGTGCACAATTTATAAACTTTGAGACAACTATGCATATGGGTCCCCCTCGCTACTTAACATTCCTAGTTATTTCATTGGCTCTTGGTTTCCTCGCTTTACATGTCAACCGAGAGATATTAATCCCGAATGTCCTAGTCGATGATCCTTTGGTTATTCCTGAGGTAAAATAAGTCATCCATCAATGCTTGAGGGTCCACCCCCTTCCACTTGTCACTCTCTTTAGTCACATTAAGTGTTACCGGGAATAGTGTCCATTCAGAGCTACTATTCCCACTAAGACTGGTAGCTATCTTAGAAACAAACAAGTAAAGACTACTTTTGCTTTCCTTTATGAAAATAGATAAGAGTGGAACAAAGGACACCAACCTTAGTCTTGCGCTTGGTTTCCTTGCTTGATTCCTCTCCTTCCTAATAGATCTTTGTTGCTTCTTCTTCGTCTGCTCAGCTTCAAAGAGTACCTGTGGAATCGAACCAGCATACTACTATCGAAGAACATAGATCTATATTCATAAATAACACAGGACCAGATATGTGTTAACCATACAAATGCATATATAATCAAACATACAAGAATATGGAGGAAAACTTGAATAGCTTTATTAAGATCAAGAATAGTAAGAGGATTACAACCATATGTTCTGACCTAGCACCATCCTCTAGCAAGAAAGCCCTTCTTCACCTTAGGTAAAGCTTAGATCACCCAACACTATGAAGTTACACCAGAAAACCAACAACACTTCTCTACAAGATACAAGATTCCAGCCTCTGGATCTCTATGATGAGGGATCCATATATAGATGATTGTATGGGGGTGAGTCATCTTTTGGGGTTTTTATTAGTGTCCTCTCTCTGATAGTTCTTGATTCCACTTGGAGACTGATGATCTCTTACTCATCCTTGGTCGAAAACAGAGAGACAAGTGTCAGAGGGGAAGCTTCTGGAATATTCCATGATCTTCCACCTCGCAAATTGTCCCTGCCATTTTTCCATTCCCGACCATCGCACCCTACAGAGGGGCCATTCAGTATGCATCACACCCTTTACACTGGGAAGGTGATATGCATCACACCCCCTGCACTGGGTATTCAGTATGGTCTAGTTTTGACCATTTCTGAGCAGTTTTTAGTGGAGAACTTCTGCGAGATGATGTAATCAGCTGACCTTGTTCCTTTAGGTAGTGAAGCAACACTTTTAGGGACTTAGGAGCCCTCAGTTTATGGACATTTATGATTGGGGTTGTAGTGCCCAAAAATGTCTATAACAAGCAGAAAGGCCAAGAGTGTAAGTGATGGAATAATGAGAGCGTAGGTAGTGAGGGTATAAGGGAATGAGGTAGAATCTATTCGTTAAGATCATTATGTGTATGTTTTGGGTGACTGATTCAATGGATCGTAATAGGATTTATGATGACGGGGAGTGAATGGCAGATTATGCAAGATTTGACATGACACAACCAACTCTTTGCGATAATGGTTTTGATTTTTCGGTAGTACTATGTCTTATAATCCATATATGTAATGTTTCTATCCCTATTATTAAATTTGTAGTGTCATATCTAGGGTGCTAGATTGGGCTAAATTTATTATCGACCAGGTTGCGTAGACTTAGAGTCGTGTGCCTAAAATATATAGACATAAAGGATCTAATCTAAGCCTACTCTTCCTAATTACAATGCTGTGACTTGATTTAATATCAAACTATCAATCAAGTATCAACTAAGCATCAAACTATGTATCACTATCAGCTAAGATTCAATTCATAACATGCTGTGTATCACTGTAATTAAAGGTTTTGGTCTCCTTACAGAAACATCAAACATAAAACCTCTGTTCAATGCTACTCAACATTCATGAACATTCATTACAATCACGCAAAGTGAAAATCGTAAGCATACAGTCCATGACAGTGCTTTACAAGGCAACCCTGGATCGAATCCCTTACAGGATATAATTCACGATCCAAATGATAGTCTATTCAAGCGCATGCATAAACATATACACAATGCATTCATAAATACATAAATATAAACATCGATTTAATCAAACTACATATATATCAATATCAAACACCAATCAAATGCTCTGACTGTAAACGCAATTAAAATGACACTGTAAATGCAATTAAAATGACAACAGTATACCATGTACGCAGGGCCCGTCCGCGTTCTTGGTATACCGAGCTTGTTATCCCACGATCACCGTATTAAAACAATGCACTATGATTATAATACAAGTATTATTTGTATTAAGTCGAAACTCTGTTCATGAAGCAACAAGTAAAAACGTAACCGAACATACAATCGGGTTCAGACTTATATTTACATATGGTTCACATCCCTTGAAAATGGATGTACATTCATGAGCGGCTGTTGCCGCTTTTACCAAAACACAAAATGTTTCTATCCTAGCTTACACATATATAAAAAAAAAGAAACAACTAAAAATCGATTTGAACTGTGACTGTGTGCTGTTGCTGCCTTTGTCGCCAACATGCCATAGTTGACCAGTTGTTGACCATGCATGTAGGAGGGTTGTTTCCGTTGGGGAATAGGTGCTTGTCCATGCTTGGACATTTCGCTTTTCACCCATACCTTTCGCTTTGGCCTGGCTGGCACGCCACATGTCAAACAATAAGCCATTTACAGGATGTTGGGACTTCCTGTAGTCATTTTTCCCAAAGAATCCTAATTTATTAACACAAAACCCTTAAATCAATTTAAATGCAATTCAACAACTATAAGACTATTAATTAATCAATTTCCAAGGCATTTGAGGGGTAAATGATGAAAATAGGTAGGTAACTGTCATGTTTTGGGAGGGAAAAAGGGGTCATAGAATGGTACCAACATCTCTCCTCGACTTAATGAATTAGCATCTGCTCATGCTAACCCTGAAGTGCTTCCTTTAAACTCGGTCCCTGCCTGTACCTCTGTTGCTTTGAGCAATGTGTCTACATTCTTTTTCACCTGGGCATCTTTCTGGTCATGGAGCTCTTGCTTTAGTCTTTTGTACTTTTCCTTGAGGGTCTTCTTTTGATTGTACCACTTGGTGGCCCACTT